>KN886612.1:0-22324 GCA_000934455.1 Apostichopus parvimensis
TTACAAGTAAATAAAGACTGGGAAATTTTCGCCATTGAAGTTTTAAACATATCAGAAAAAGTTGTGGAAGAAGCAGTGATGAAAAATGACATCTTCGCAGGTGAGACTTTACTTTATTTTGATTAAGAATTAGTACATATGCAAACTGGCAAATAATATATGAAAATTATAAAAGTGTCAGATTATAATGTTTAATTGTGTTGAATTGTTTATCAAAAGTTATCGTCAGCATGATTCTAGATTATATTCAAGTTCATTGTTCTGTTGCATGGAAATACTTCTTGCGATTGAAAACTCATGATAATTCCTTGCAGATCAAATAAATGCAGTTACTGAAAATATGACGTCATACCATATCGAGGTATTATACAAAAATGCAACGTTGTGTAAGCAATTTGGCCTTGAATGCTTCAAGGACAACAACGGATGCTTCTTTCAACGTATTAACAAGACAAAAGCTGGTAAGTTTGTCCTTTTCTCAAGGTTTGTTGAGAACCATTTGTTTGAGATTGTGGAAAACCAAGAGCTTTGATCCAGGTTCTTTTTCTAGAGAAGGGTACCTTATTATTGACTGTTAGCGGTAGAGACGATCCAGGGTAAGATCTCCCACAAGATTCAACATACTTATATATTTTGTTCTCTTGTAACCGTTTTCAAACACTAAAATTGCCAAAAAAACCGGTTTTGAAGCCCATGACAAAAGTTTATCATGTAACAAATTATAGTGAATGTGTTTTTCAATGTTGCTATCATACACTTTATTTTACAGTTTGAATTGTAAAGGGATCTACAACACTCTGATTTTCTCTTGTCTTTAATATCTTCACATGAAATATCAATCTTAAACACCCATCTTCATCTCTGATGTATACCATATTTATCTTGTTGTCTTTTTAATACACAAATGGATGTGGCAGTAGATTTCTGTTATTTATGCTGTGCAAGTTTTTAAGGAATTTGGCACTTTCATGGATTACTTTCTTACAAACGACTCTTTCTTGAGTATTGTTTATTATTAAATTCAACTTTAAAACTAAAAGGTACTTTTCATTTTATACCTGGTTCTAGAAGCATCACATGAGCAGGATCCTATATATATTTCAAGCAGGTTCGTTTCTCTTTTTTTTCTCTTTACTTGAAATAAGTCTTAAAAGTAATACATCGTACGAAGACTGAGAGGAACGAAATATTCCAATCACTATCATATGTCATAATGTAGTCATTTAAACAAGACAGTTCCAAATGAAAACTTTTCTTTACATTCTTCTACTGCTTTTCTTCGTTCCCAAAGTGACGATATATTAGACTGTTGTGGAACCAGAATTGGAAAAGTTGGAATCAGCAAACTTTTGGAAGCATTCCACATAAGTCGTATTGAAACTGATGATGGTGCCACTTTATTGAAAAGGTTTGAGCAGAATGATGTGATAAAGAAACCATATGTCAATCTTCTGCGGAAACTTACAGACTGTAAAATGTATGGAGCCAGGAAAATACTTCTTTTAAATTTCAAAACAGGTTGGTAAATTATAATATTGCAAAGTAAACTACGATATTGTAAACTAGTATTATACAATATTATGACGTTCATCGTCATCGACATAGTCATTGTCATGGTCATCACCGTCGCCGTCGCCGCCGCCGCCGTCGTCGTCGTCGTCGTCGACGTCGTCGTCGTCGTCATCATCATCATCATCATCATCATCATCATTATCATCATTATAATTATTCGGATGACTAGGTAATATAGTTGCAATATCACCACCACAAAATTAGATGTCCCAGTTACGTTACTTTCTTTCAAATCATGTTTTAGATGTACAGCAACTAGAGGCCACAATACGAAATCATGTGAAGAATGACTGGGAAATATTTGCAATAGATATTTTAGACATACCAGCAAAACTTGTGTTGGATGCGGTAAAAAACTACGACACTTACGAAGGTGAGGTGTACTAATATTGTTTGAAATTGTTTATATATCGATGTCAATTATTAAATAAATACAACCCAATAGCTAGTAGTAAAATGGAATCATTTGAAAGAAAGAAATTGTCTTGAATCTAAGTTTTAGTCCGCTACCATGGATGCTTTAGTTTCACTCCTCGATTTTCATCAAGAAATAACAAATATTTTCTACCATTGTTTGTAGATCAAATTAGGGTAGTTATCAGAAAAATAACAGCGGAGCATATTGGAATTATAGGTGACATCAAAACTCATAACAAATTGGATACAAAAACATTACTGTCGGAGTTTAACCTTCAATCTGTCGAGGAAGAAGGTAGATATTACTTCATAAACCTGGAGAGCACACAATCTGGTAAGACTTTTGGTGTGTTTCCCACTTTTAAAAGATTATAGTTTAGAGCAGTTACGAGTTTCTATCTACATATCAGGGTTAATAAAACAAAACCCTACTATATCGTGTAAGATGGCTTTTGTATGTTTGTATAATCCCCTTAAGAACGTATTGTACAGTATTCAAAGAATTTCTCCCAGACACGTGTTAACAACAAACAGTGATAAATGTATGTGTGTTTGAAATCACAAGTAAGTCGTTATGCTCCATTCATCATCATCCACCTCGTACGAATTGAATCACAATATAAGGTGACATTGTGTCAAGTCGAAAATGGAGTCCCGTTTTGGTGACTTGCAAACAAGAATACACGTAAAGCTTTGTCGTTTAAAAATTTAAAACTGTAATATAATGTATTATAGTACGCGTGTTATGTGAATGTGGTACATATCTTAAAAGGTACCGGAAATGATCAAAATCCGTATCATTTTAACTGATGCTCTGTAAATAAAGTTAACAATTTCGGATCTGACATATTCTGGTTAAAATATTTCCGTTGAAATATATGTTTACTCTCACTCATTACAATGACTATTTAACCACAGACCTTTGGAATTACATCACCAGCGACCTCTGTCCACACATATCTTTGGACTGGGAAATATTTGCAGTTGAAGTCCTGAAGTTGGAAAAGAACTATATTTTGGATATAATTGAACATACCAAAGACGAAAAGGGTACGTATTATTTAAAACTCGCTTTATCTCTGAATTAATTGAAATGTGGCTCAAATATATGTTATGATTCAGCACATTGTTGTTATAATTCTCAGTAAAAGCAACTGAGTACCGAGGCGGTGGAAGAGGATTAAATCTAAGTGGACGGAGCACAGAGGCAACGGATAATATGATTTTGATATGATAGGTAATAACGGACATAACCGCCCGGCATAATGGATTCTTGGTGCATTTTGAAACTAAATGTATTGTCCTAGTTTGAATGCTTTAAACCAAACGGCACAATTCCCTCTATCACAACTCCTTCTACATTCATCTAATAATGTTTTCTTCAATTTTTGGCTAATGGCACATTCTATATAAAAAAATGATACTTTTTAATAAAACAAAAATGAAAATGTATATTTGCATTAACCCAAAGGACTACTAGTAGTTCCTGCAAAGGGTAGTTTTGATATTTCGGCACCCAGAAACACCTAGACCTCTGGTTTGCCGCCCCTAAATGAGTATTTAAATATACCGTACTCTTACAAATAGACTCCAGCTACTCCAGCCATTGATGGTGTCAATGTTTTGCAGACTTATATGTGGAGAAAAAACTCTCATTGTATTTCATGATTAAGGTTCGACGATGTACGAAAACGATGAATGTAAAAGATTATCAGCTTTAAATTGTGTAGGACCAGCTGGAAAAAGCTGTCAAATTTGTATTGCAGAAACTCATATACAATGGTCGCGATGGAGTTTTGATATGAAGTGTAGTTTTTTGGTAAATCAAGACTGAAGGAGCACAGAAGTCCACTGGCAGGGAAAAATGTGATTGTGATTTGACATTAGGAAAATGAATAAAAGTAAATAACCGCCTGGTAAAATCGATACTCGGTGCATTTTGTAACAAATTGCAGCGAATTGCCTGTTCTAGGTTGAATGTTTTTCCACAAATGGAACGTTTTCAGGACCACACCTATCTGTGCTCTTTATGTTAACTTTCTTCATATCTCGTAAAACGTCTGAATTGTGAAAAACAAAAGCACATTCACAATAACCAAACACAAAGAAAAAATTGGGTTATTTTTTTATTATTGTAGTGAAGTGAAATTTTGTTGTATGCACCCGTTGAGTATTTACATGTATTACGTAATATACTGTATTGTAGCGTTAGTTGTTTGCACGTGTGTTTGTCAGTTCTGTATACGTCGTTTTAATGACAGCATCGTCCCTGCAGAGCTCCGGGGTTCGCCTCGTTATCCCTTTCGTAATTTGTTAATTTCATTTAATCTTGGGTCGTCAATAACCCAGATTTACATATATCTTTACTATCTGGAGTCCGTGAGGAGATGTCACCCTTCTTAGAGGCAGGATGCCTCAGGTTTTGGATGGTTCGGCTTCTGGCTCGAAGCCACTGGTTTCCAAGATGGCGGACCTATCATACATATATAGCGAGCTAGCGTTGATGGAGTCTCGATGTCCGCGAGCTTCCTTTACCGCGAGCGTAGAGTCCTCTTCTTCTTCTTTATCGCGAGCGAGTTGACTTCAGTATAGTAAGAGATTAAGTATAAATATTATTTTTAAATGACCTATTGTTATTTAATTGAATTGTAGTTTTTAAGTGTTTGGCTAGGTTGTACTTTGTTGTATAAAGTACATGTTAGGTTGTGTTTTGGACCTTGGGCCTATGGGTTTATAGCGTGTGTTGTGTATCGTGAAACACGTGTATAGTATTGCGTACCTTTATACTGTAGTGTTACAGTGCCGGTTAGGTTGGGTTTTAGTTTACAGTTAAGTGTATTTTATTGTATATAACTGTATTTTAGTATTGTACTGCTCGCAGTGTAAAGAGCGTATTCGTATTTTGTATTTTGAACATAATTGTTACTGTTGTTACTAAAGAGTTGTCTCAGAGATTTTCCTTTAATCTTAGCCATTTTGGATAGCTATAGAGTGACAAGTCTCTTGAGAGTTTGTGGGTTCAGGAGGTGAAAATTCCTGCTGTCTAGGAACAGTTTAGGTGAAAAGGCCTATAATGTGTTGCAGCTTGCATAGGTTGCCCTGACCATTACGAAGGTGCTAAAATTCCTCGCCTGTTGGCAAACATATTGTATTATTTATGCAGATTATTTCATAATGTTCATTTTACATTGTTCTTTATACACTTTATACATTTTTATACAGTATTGTACGAGTGCTACGTTGTATTAATAATACGTGGATTTAGTATTTATGGTACAGATAAAGTTCTGTTATTGGTATGTCATAGATTGAGCATAGGTTCTGTGCATATTACATAGTATTTCATAGGTTGAGTATAGGTTTTCCCCAGAGTCAGGATAATTTTAATTAGGAGTAAAGAGCCATTTATTATATTAAGCCATTTTATATTGTCATGTGTCATGACTTATTCTTCATTTGTATATTATCATTTTGTAGAGTTTGTAAATAAAAAGTCAGCCGTTGTTTCAACGCAAGAACACTCTTGCATCCTCATTTATAACTTATGAGTTCGAAGCGTAGGACCCTAAATCCGGTCATTTCCCCCGCCATCCGCGGTTCGCTTCATTATTATTAACGAAAAAGGGCAACTAACAGTTCATACAAAGAGCACTGGACCCCGACACCCATATCCTCCCGATCCGCTGCCCCTGACCGATTATTTTAAAATCTGTGTTCTTGCAAATAAACTCACTAATCCAATTATTGTTTGTGTCAAAGCAACTTCGACTACAAAGAAACAAATGATGAAAGTTTGACGATGGGAAAAACATGAAAGTGAAGGATTAGCGACATAACATTGAGTTAATGAATAATGGCAATAAGCTTTAAAAAGTTTATAAAAAAACTTTTAAAACGTTTGCAACGGAGTCTGGATTGTACCTCTATTCTTTCAAAAAACAGTGTTAGTATGTTTTCTTGAACGGTGTAAAGTTAAATAACAAATATATTCAGTGAGCCAACTACTGTTAGTTGGTTGTATTGCAACTTCCTAGTTCGGAAAATGTGTTCATGGTTGCTTTACTCACATCATAACAACCAATTTATCAGAAAACATAGGACTAGTCACTGGTAGATGGTACTTCTAAAAATATGTAATGAGATTTGCATAACTCGTGATCCAGTTATGTAAATGTTGCTTGATTTTCTACAACTACAGACTTTAATCCATTTCGTAATGAATTGTGCAAAATAAATTTCTTTTCTATTAACTTTTCAGGGCAGATTCTGAGTATGTTTAGAAAATGGAGATCTATACGTGGTCAGCAGGAGAAAGCTTTTAAGCCGTTTCTGCAAGACCTCATCGAAGATAACGAGCTCAGCGGTAAAATAATGTCAAAAGACAACAGACTAAAAGATGGCACTGCTTTGAAAGGTATAAAACATTGAGTCGATATGATCTGAGTTTTCATCCTAAATAAATGTAGACAAATTATAATGAAGTACGAATTGGAGACACGTTCTGCTAAGTATATTCCAGAAAATAAAATTGTCTTAACGTGTTGTGTAATTTTAAATTAAGTCACGATCTTCCAGTATGTTAATTGAATATGTGTTTCGGAAAGCATGGTTGAAATGTCTAGCTTCTTGAAAACTCGCTTCGCTTAATCGGTGCATTAGCTACAGTAAGCGATGAATCAATGTTGTCATGAAAGACCTATTTTCCCGATGCGGGTCTATGGCATTAGTACCTGGCATGTGAACTCACAACGGGTTATATTTTGTATGGTGGGAGAGTACAGAAGGAACTTATTAGGAGAACTACTGGGATTAAATATTCTTATGCAATATATACAGGCATTATATTAGTAGGCACATTATTATTACTATGACTTCCTAATAATCACCCTAAAGAAAAAATGTGATAAGAATGAAAATAGTTTAATGTCCAACACATCTTTTATCAGTAATTTTACATTCATTAGGTAACGTTTTATTTGATATAGTCATCGCAATTTAACAAATGACATCAGAAGTAATTGCATATTAAGTAATGTTTATTGTTTTACATATAATTGTCAAGGAAATATGTTAGCAGGCAATTACACCTTTGTACATAAGCTTTTTCTTAAGGTTTACATTTTAACTGTTATACCTCACTATGCCTCAAGTTATCAATCAGTATATTTATTGTTTTACATTTTCATTTCTAGTGAAACCCACTAACGAGGGTGACTGCAGGTATACATTTTTACAATATTTAAAACTGTTTTTTTTTTACTATTATTTCCTGTGATCAAATGTGTCTTGCTATTTAATTACACTCATTAAAAAAAGTAAAGGACGTGTACCTGTATTACATGGGTTCCTAAAACACAATATATTATAATAATTGGCATAAGTTGCAACGGACACAAACAATATAAATCCATTTTTCCATTGGCAGTAAAGAGTTTTTGGCGATATTAACAACATGTAGCAAGAGAATTGGCGTTGTTGGATGTAAACGATTGGCAGAAATCAATTCTAAGGGTGGATTACTCAAATTTCTAGTTGCTGCGGTTGTAGTGGGTACATCCGCTGAAGCACCAGATGAGATTTCGGTGGATGACAGCGTTGACTCTTTAGGACAATTGTGTTTAATGTTGAGTAAAGCAAACCTATTTACAGCAAGAGATGTGGTCATAACCTACATTGAGAAAAGTAAGTGTTATACTTTGTCATTCCACATTAAATTCGCTTGGCTGATATATTATCAAACATTGAATCTTTTTATTTTACACGTTTAACTGTTTAGGCGACTATTTATGTATTTTGTTCTTGATTAATTGCTACATTTGCAGTTTAACATGAAGGTGAAGGGAATATGAAAACATTGAAAGTCGGTCATATTGACCTAACTGCATTACCATTCTAATATATTTGTAACGCCAAAGATCTAAGAGTAATTCTTGGTAGAAATTCAATTACGCTATTTGCTTAGATGGTGTAAGTGTAAATCAGTTATTGTAGAAAATTGTCGAATTAATTCCATCAAGTGAACCTTTTCAACGCATGAGGAGCCTGGGGTATCTTTCCTCCTAGATTTATGAAAATCCGTACCAGGGCCCATTTCATATTTATATGTGCTCCTTTAGATTACAAAAGTACCAACCCTATAGTCGTAATATGTGCTCTTTTTACATTAAATGGTGCCATGTTGTTGCAAATCATTAAAATATTAATTTTTTTCAAAACAAATCTCATTCACATGTACCTTTATCCCACGATGCTTGTTACCTACAGATAGCACGCTCTTCCACGAGTCATGTGTTTTCTATGATTCAATATAAATTTCATGTGGTTCTTTTGTTACAATCTCATTCATATATTTAGAACTACATAATGTAATAGCAACGATTTCGAAGGAGAGAGCATCTGATTGGGACAAATTTGCAAAGTATAGCTTATCCCTATCCGGCAATGATGTTGTTTATCTAGAGAGAGCAGCCAAGTCAAACGAAGGCAAGTAGTTTGTGGTTCATGAAGTTGAAAATGTAAACACCATGTATCATTGGTATATTTGTAGTTTTGTGACATTGACCTAGCTCAATGATAAACTTGTTCTTTTTAAAATAAAATATTTACTCTTGTCTTATATAAAGTACCTCACTGCAATAAAGTGCACACTTCGTGATGCATGTGACGTAATTGCCATGAACTAAAGTTACCAACGGAAGTTATTCTTTTTGCCATCGTTATTAACTTGTTTTATATCTTTCAAGGGGACTGCCATGAGTAGGTTATATAAATATATGTGGATAATAGGAGTCAAGAGTCTAATATTAACATTTACTCCTCTCAAAATTTGTATTGTCTTTCCCTTAGCACGAGTACGCATGGCTATTTCCAAATGGATGAGAATAAAGCAGATCGATATAGATGTTCTGAAAACTTTGACGAAAAAGAGCCTTTCCAAATTTAAAGGAGTTGGGTAAGATCTGATTGTGATCTGCTGGCGATGGACCAATTGATGGGGAAAGGCTTGCTTGTTTGCTTCAGCTGCCAAATATGTTCGAGAGTTCTGTGGCGCCTTGATGATTTTGTTGGTTGAAGGACTGCTTGTGGTTGTCATATCTAGGCTTGAAAGGAGCTTCGGTTAGACATATTTGAGTCTTAGAGTTGCTGGATTCTTTGACATCGGCCATGTATATGATGTTAGCTGCCCAACAGTTTCCATTTAGGGAGCATATTTCCTTTTGTCGGCAGTTGCAAGCTCCCTTCTCGTTTTTTATGTTAGAGGCTGGTATATGTTTGTTGTGTCCTTTTAATATAGAGCCGAAGTTAGGCATTTAACTATAGCTGACCTTAACCATGTTTGTGTTGAATATCTTGTTAAGTTTTGATTTCTCAATAACTTCTTCATCAGTGATAGAAACGACAATTTTACTGAAACTATATCTCAAATAGTGTTTCATTTAGTAAAGACATTGGTGCAGAACACTCATGACTCATGTTGTTGTTTTCCTTCTTCCCTCAAAAATATTTTGTTTAATCTTTCGATAGTTTTCTTACATGTATAGACCATACATAATATCTGCTTATTATTACTGAAATTGGATCTATTGGAATAATTTTACATATCTAATGATTTGTTTTGCAGGAACTGATGCTTGGTAACTGTAATTCAGTTAACAAGTGAATGGACAGTCAGATGGTGATCGATATGACAAATTTCCGCTTCAGCTGCTTTTGTTTTTCATTTTTTCCCCGCAAACATCAAGTGACTGTAAAACAATAATATCAGTGTTGCTTGAAATGAAAGTATAGAGTTGACGACATGCATATTGTACCATTGATGTCAGTTGTGGGTTTAGAGGGATAACTCCAGAGCTGGTAAAGAGACGGTGCAACTGTTATTAGTAATGTGATACACTTACACCTCTATTTGTTGATATTTATCACGTGTGCTTAGTTTAGAAAGGAACGTAATTCTTCTTTTTATATAATTGTTTACAATTTTGTTTACCTTCTCAATATTTAGTAGTTTCCTAATACACTATATTACTTCAATCACACCCCTAAGAATACAAATACTTTGGTGAGGAGTATCCGCAAAAATAATTTGATTATCCACTAGAACTAGTGCACACATTTTGTCATTGTAAATATTGTTCATTGTATATATTAACCGCCTAACCTGTTGCACTTCTTTCAAGGAAATTTGGCATCTGTTCAACTTGAGATAATAAAACGATCATTTTTATAATTTAAAAAAAAAATTGTTATCACACTGTCCTGTTTCTCCCCTATGTGGTTTTGATTTGTACTATCTCAGACAAAATATATGATCAAACAATGTTTGCTCTAGTTATTATTTTTTCTTCCGTATTCATGGTGTTCTTACTTATTAAAGGACACAGAGTAGTGTTATATCGTTTATTAATGTTGTTAATTTTGTGCATATATATTTTAGTTTAGAAGGTAATGCCGTGTCTGTAAACACGCGTTCATAATTGTCATGTAGAAACAAAATATCAGACAATTGAGGTCATACATCACATAACATGTGTTTTCCTATTAACATTGTGTAAAGCTTTGTGTTTTGGGGTACCATTCAATCACATCTCAAGTTGATATAACGCCTTTATAGGCGAATACTGACAGCGGTAGGACTATTCTGTAAATTACTTAACCTACTTCAGAACCGATTAAGACTTTTTATTTTTGAGTAATTTAAAATTTTCTAATGTTTTTTTTTTTTTAACATAACGACTTCTTTAATCGACTTCACACCTATACATTAACTGTTAAAAAGTGATTTCCAAAGAATTTTCCTAAAGTACCCCACATGAGCAATTAGGAGCAGAACTGCTCATTGGTAGAAATTACGTTTTGCAAACGGTAATAAAGTACCGTTGTACATTAATGTTGTTTGTTACAAAAGTTCCGATTGGATTTTATAATATTTCTACATAGCAAAAACAATGCAAATAAAAAGTAATTGATCAAAACGTGTAATATAGTAGTGGTGTACACGTCCAGCATAGATATGCACAGTATATGAACGCAATAACATTACAGCATTCATTCCAGTTAACAATAACATGTCATAGAGAATGATAAAGTCGATTTTCTGTTGCTTATAACATAGTTTAGTGTACCAGTGTTTAGTTTTATGAAGCTACCAACCGAAATGTATGTTGAAATCATGTTCTCTTTGCACAGAGCTACATCCAATGTGACATTTGAAAGTCGTGGGGTAGTAAAATACACCGATTCTTTGAGAAGAGCGATGTGTTTAATAAAAATTCTCTAAAGAATCTGATTATTAAGCTATAATTCTCTTATTGCACAGCTGTCGCTATCTTTTGCAAAATGCCGATCACCAGCAACAACATACACGTTTGACACCATGCACCAGCTAACAACCTCAATATATGTTGAAAACCTTCTTCTCTTTGCAAACAAGACCACATCCAATGTGGCCTTTAAAAGTCGGGGGGGGGGGGGCGGTTAGTAAATTACAGCGACCTGTGAGAAATGCGGCTTGTTCAAATACAAATTCTCTAGAGAATCTTAGTTATAAGCTTTAACTATTTTATTGTACAGATGTTGCTAATTTGTATCAAAATGCCGTACACCAGCAACAATATACACCTTTTAGCACCATTCGCACTTACAAGACATAGCGACATCTGTACATCAGCAGCAATTACCACATTTTATCCGCATGCCCACTTACAAGACGTGACGACGTTTTCGATTCTATATAGAAGTATCTTCGTTGAAAGCAACAACAGAGGGCATGCTTGGATCGACACGCCTGGCGCTACTCAATATTACGCAATATAAAACATATATATTTGCAGAAGATCATTATTGTCAACTTTCTTTTAGTTCTTCCTTTTCTGAATACAGCAGATGTGTATATGATTGTATACAATGCTGCATACATGCTAAATATTACATTATATTACATAGTTAAAGGATATTCCCGTGGCTGGAATGCATCGTATGTTTTTTTGTTATTTTTAATGTGCAAATCATTTTATCCACTGAGGAAGTTATATTGATACATTATGAATAAGGAGAGTAAGGAAAAGTAATCTGCTAGAAATCTTGCACATAAAAATTATCAAATATGATGTTAAGAAGGATTTAGTATGCTGTTTTCAGAACATTTCCCTTTCCACATATGAGCCGAGTTGTGTGGCACCAGAATTCTCCTTGAAGAAACTAGTCACCTGCATATGGGGGATGCAAAGCACTTGAAGCAGTTATGCGCAGTTTACTGATTGGTACATTTTTCATTCAGACAAAAATTCAAGATTACTCAGAAAACATTCATATCTTAAAATATATAGATCATGTGAACGGAACAATGAAAAAGTACAGTGTACACCAACGGGTACTTCAAGAAGTAATAGTAAACCAAGCTAGGTTTGTATTTCATTGGAAGCTTCTGCTGCAGACGTACACACATTCGAGAGGGTTACTCTACGACGATGTTTAACGGGTTTAGTGCATGTTTAGCATTCGATTATTGCATACTACTTCATTAATAGGTGATGTTTAAATAAAGTACCACCATATCTGCATCATTGAACCAAAATATTACATGATGATTGTCCACTTTGTATTACTGGACTATCGTTCAAATGTGATTGCCTTATTCGATTTTTGTCAATAAAATTACATTTCTAAATATTAAAATAGCAAATAGCTCAATTACTTTCCTATCAAATGTCAGCAATATTTATTGTAATAACAAGGATTAAGTTATTACAAATTGCACAAAAATATGACTAATGTTTTCTTACTCACCTATTTGCACAATGCTCACAAACAAAATGAGTGTGAGAAGTATTCTGCTTCACTTAAGACATAACCTTAGAGACAAAAATGTCACGATTGGAATAGAGATATGCTGCTTGTTTAAACTCACAAAATTCTGGTATTGTATTTAATACCGAAACGGCCAAGGTATTTTTTTAAATATTATGTAACATGTTTAGCACGAATGTACTTGGAAGTGACACTGCACTAATTATTACAAATCGTGGAACACTTATCACACTCGTTATAAGTTTTTTGGAAATATACAATGAACGAGTTCACCTTAGTGTGAATTGTGAACTATAAACAAAGTAAAAAATCTAAGTTTGTTGCTTTTTAATGAGACTATTACAATAAGTGAAACTAATAAGAAGAGGCAATAGTCTATGAAACGTTTAGTGTTGTATTTCTGCGACGTTGTAATAACCGCTTATCTAACACCATTGACTACATCGTGTGAAAATTGCGTTTGGCAATGAACTTGTTCATCTTAATGTCACTTGTGACTTATGAACAGAGCAAAAAAAAATCGATTAGTCTGTTGCTTGCTAATAGGACTGTAACAAGAAGTGTACTGATAAGTGTATTTAACAAGAGTCTATAAAACGTGTCGTGTTGTATAGCTTCGACGACTAGATTAACGCTTATCTAACACCTAAGAAAACCCACCTTTACACTGCCGTTGATTGATGTAGAATGCAAAAAGAAAACACCGTTCTTTTGCATACTTAGTCGATTCTTTAGTTTTTCAAATATTGCATATAAATGAAAATATAATAACTTTTCTCTTGTACTAACGGTGTTGCTTACATCCAAATGTCATTCTTCAATTATCACATCAATTCCCATTGCACTTTAAATTTGACGACGAAACTTTGAACCAATCATTTACTCTACTTTGTTTTGTGTCTGGCCGCTCCCATTATTGTATTGTCAATATGGAAGACAAATGACTGTATTCACTGTAACGTAGGAAAAGAAGGTAAAACTCTCCGACCAGACCCTTTTGCCATTATAAATTCATTAGTTTACCGAAGTGGTTTATAAGCAGAACAACCAGGTAAGACTGGGCCAGTATTGTGCTAAAAACAAGTAAGATAATATTTGCCTTCCTCTGGATCTAAATTACAGTTGTGTCACCAGTTAGTTCTTTCTGTATGGTTCTTTCGGTTGTGATATTTCTGGCCTCTGGGCAGCTAATTCGAAGCTTCCCAATGTTGAATTTTGAAGAAATATATTCAGACTTAACAGAACACCCTAAATTGTATGGATTGTGGTGAATCAGAATGTCACAAAATATGAAATACAAATGACTTGCGTAGTAAGTTATTAATGGTACATTTATGAACAAGAGTGACCAGCAGGAGTAAGCACCCGTTCTCAGTGCAAATTTATCATCATGAATCGTATTCTAACCGAAATGGTAAAATGAAAAGGTTATATGGAAACGTTGACTTACATGATGTCTTCAAAAAAAGACACATTTATAAATATTTGTTAAAATACATCTATAAATTACTTTCACCAATATCAAAAATCTAAACTATGATTACTATTTTTCAAATTGCTGCCAATATTTACCTAGGGTGGAAAAAGGTAATATGATATCCCTCCTACACTGCATTTGTTCATAAAAAATAAAACGAACAGAGCACTAACTTATTTGGATAAATATGAAGTTAGTTTTGCGTGTTTCATATTCAGATAAGGATATTATTACTTTCTGAGCTGCTGTTATGAGATACTCTACAACATATTGAATTTGACTAAAATAATGTATTTTTATCAATATTTTCTTTTCGTTTTATAATTTCGATAGTTTTCAGTAAATCGGAAAATTGATCACATATACTGCCATAACTGCCGCTAGTTAAGGGTTTTGTAAAACAGTTTCAACGGTCCAACCAGTGATATGATGATGGTTTGACTATTCGGGCATTATTCGCGCACTTCGCAACGTTTTCTGTCATAGTTAGATTTTGTTAGACTAGTCGATCTCCTGTAGTTATCAACATTGCATTTCAAATCATATTAACCTCTTCAGCACCATGTGCATCCTTTTTATCAACAGCCCCAGTAAAATGGCACAGAAGAGAAGGGTAAGTTATATAAATCACGTAATAATAAGAAAGAAAAGCAGTCTGCTTCATACTGTATGATGTTCCCGCAGTCTAAACGTCAATAGGGTCATTACAGTGACAACACAGTTATTGTGTATACAATATCTAACACAAATTGACAATTGGCGCTTACAAAAGCAAAGAAACGAACAAACAGTACTGTGAAAAAGGAAGAAGTGAAAAGGGGAGAATTGATGGTCCACTTCATTACCTACTGTGCGGTAGAAGACAAACTTCACAATACTAATATGTATTTCTAGCGGTTAAATGGTTGTAACGCTAAAGTAATTACGTACATACTAGAGTTCGCAAAGTTATTTCATGCACAAAGTTATTTTTTGGAAAGTTTACTTTTTTTAACATCAAATCAAAATCACAATCCATTTCCCCTGCCTCTTTATATATTCATCCGCCGCTTTTGCATTATATCATAGATTTATATATTTATATAAGATCTGACTGTTTAATTCCTATTTTTTAGAAATAAAAGTATCACTACAAAGCATCAAATAAACATACAAAACAACGACGTTCTGGAAACTGACGAACCAAGTACGTCTCATGTTAATAGGACTGCTTTCGAAAGAATTGCAATACATAAATATTATGTTACGAACAATGTCGTTATTCATTGTCATATACGAAAGCAGTTTATTATATAAAGATAGTTTTCATTCTAACTGTTAGTGTTAAATATTCATTAACAACATAGCCTCAACGTTGATTGTCACTTAGAACAAAAGAGGAAGAGTGGGGCAGAAAAGTGGAAATTTCATCATACTGTGTTCAACGTTAGTGACTTTTTATCAAATAAGAAACAAAATGTATAGTTTCTGCAACTTGGGAATGTTCGATCTACTCGTTTTTACATGCAGGTAAAGTGTTAAAATTGCCTGTAGGTTTTCAGCAGCGTTTTCGACTTCACAGCAGAAATGGGGAGACAAAACAACCTCACTTTGCCAGGAGAACAGCTTTCATATGTTTTATAAAGAAATATTTTACTGATAATGCATGTTGTGTATCTATATTTCCAGATTTATCAGAAAATTCAGCAAAACGTTGCCTGTACTAAGTTGTTTGTTTTATAGCATGTGTAATTAGGTTGGGCATCGTTGGTGTAACCTGCATATATAATTCACATTATGATGTTTCAGTTTAAAAAAATAACTGAATCTATTGCTTTTCAAGCTTTGGTTTAACAATCAGCAACAGTTTTCAATATCATCTTCATGAATCACGCAAATAGCAATCCACTAATACTTCGGTAAAGTGAAGGAAACTGAATTCAATTTCATTAGCGTTGATCTTCATACCCATACAGTCAACTCTAAGCCTTATATATATATCTTTCAATTATTTTTAAAAGATGCATACAATGGCTGCCATATATTGTTCTTAATCTACTGCAATCTAAGCTTCGGGCTTTGTCTTTGAAATAGGATCCTAGCAGTCAATATCTGCCTGCGATTTGGGTTTTTACTTTCCGGCCAGATATATACCTTCCCATCTCATTGTATAATCAATTCTCTCACAGATTACTATTCTGCAGCTGATGTAACAGAAGGAAGAAGCCCAATTATTGTCGATGAGAAAGACATCTCCATCATAAATAGTATGAAGATAGGGAATATATACAACAGATGGTTGGGGACCGTCAATCTCCCTATTAGATCCAACACTTGTGTTGTAATAACAAGCATCACAGGTTAGTGGAATAGCAACGCAAAATTAAGTTGCGACGATCACATCATCAATACCGTATCGAAATAAAATAACAGGTTGGGGACATAAAACGATGTAGTTGATAAACATGTAAAAGGACAGTGGAGTCTATAAACAATGTCATTGTGGCCAAATTTAAGTATTGCGGAAAGAAAAGTCATTTGCCGAACGTATGTCTATAATTGCCTGTACAAGAAAACCTGGAAACAAACTATAACATCTCCGAAACGACCGCTGGTTTTCCTATGGTAAATTGTGTACCAACAGTGGTTTTGTATCTTGGTCAAATTTGGTATCACTGAAGTACAACCATTTTTATATCATCTCAGCCATTAAATGAACAGCTTTCATTAATATCGATGAAACTTCAGCCAACATATTTATACCACGGTTAGTGTTCTGTATGTCACATAAAGTATGACTCTATCAAGACACATGTGTACATGGTGTGTTCTTGGAATTGTGTATATTTGCAGAAACAGTTTGGAGAAAGAACGAAATCCATTGGGAAGCATTTCTGAGAAATTGTCTTCAATTGCCGGAATCGAAGAATCTTACGAAAATCGAAGCAATATCAATTGAAAGTAGTGAGTTTTACTTTTAAATGATTAACTGTGAAATGTTGCTGTGAATACTGTGGAATTCGAGAATCTGTTCATAAAGAACATAACAGCGTAGCAAAGTCAAATTGGTTTGCAATACTTTCCCAACGTTAGTCACTTATAAATATATGACTTCTTTGTTTGTATAGTTGCATTCATTGATCTGATTTTATCCTCTGTCTTTAGATAACTTGTATCTCGTGAGCGAGCATCTTGTATGTGGAACTTTACATTGTTTGTTGACTCAAGAAGCAGTAGAAAAAAGGAATGTCTATTGTTGCAGATCTTTGTCTGACATCATTAAACACGTTACTGGTCTTTTGGAAGGGATGCATATCATAAATACGTATGGGGTAATATATGAAAATCATTCTATTTATTTTCATTCAGAAGTTTATGTTTGCTTTGCGTTGTATTATTCTGTCTTCTTTCTTGGGGTAATTTTAGAACCAAGCACATACAGAAAATGTTCATTTTTAAAGTTTAAATGTTACGGCAAACACGCAATCGTAAATACTACACCCAACCTTAGTTTTCTTAAGACTTGCTGTTAGGTATTGTATATCATAATAATTGTAACTAAAGAATTAAATATAATATATTATATTTTATTATTACTTTATTACTGTTATTATGAACAGTTTCTTCATCCCGGCCTATCGACCAGGAAACTGTTGGTAACCACAGATGGACAACTTAAATTGTACGACTTCTGTCTCGCTGGCCACGCATCCAGGATAGCCACTCTGCAGAGATCAAAGGTGTAATATTAACGGTTAATTCTAAATCTTTTTTTCTTCAAATAATTGAAAATAGTAGCATTAGCAATGTCTGTCTCTGCCCGTTAGTATTAGTGAGCTCAAAATATCCCACAAGTGCTTTGATAAACTCTATATGCAACATGGCAATGATTAAAGCGTTGATTGATCTATCATTACCACCAATTACGTTATAAATTATTATTCTCATTCTTGTGTTACAACTAAATAGTTCGTTACCTCAAGTTCTCTCGGGACTTGAAAGAACCTTAACTTATAGTTAGATACTAAAAAAAGCTGTGACTCATTTTACTGCCTGTTGTATTTCTGTTCATATTTCCTAGGTGAAAGTTAATAGTAACAAGTACTGAATTCATTGCCAGTATTAGGTGTTGTTAAGAACTTAATTATTTGAAGTTCCGTCATTTCACAAAATAAATATTGTTATAAATAAGCAAACAACATTAAAAACAACATTAAAACTTGATGTTGTTTTCTCATTTATAACAATATTAACTTTTTGAGATACATGTGGCTCAATGGTGTTTATTAGTAGTGTTCACTAGTAGTTGTTCACGTCATCGACCTAACGTGAGAATTATTATTCAACTTGTACTATGTCCCAACATGCGAATGCTGTCTGGGACTTAATGTATTTACGTAGTTAACCCTCATAATTAGTAACAAAAACCAAAAGGGCACTTAAAATTGAAATTTACCCTCTATTTATACTATTTTTCATCCACAATAGATATTTTCAGCAACTTTGAATCAATTTCCACCAGAAATGTTGATTTCCAGCGAATACACAGAGTCAAGTGATGTGTGGTCTCTAGCAGTAACGATATGGGAAATCATGTCCGCTGGTAAAAATAATGTACTGTTATTCTTATATGGATGTGAAAGTGAAAGACAATATCCAGATTGGGTATCGTGAATAGTTTGAGACTTAGTCAATTAGGAATTCACTGATCAAGTGGATTTGTGTACAGTTAGTCAATAGCTCTTCAGGCATATTATGATCTTAATCACATGATAAGTGTCATTGAACAATAGCCAGGAAACGATATACGAATCTAAACTTGTTAAATAGTTCATTGCTCGGATCCTTTTGTCCCTACGTCAGAATGTACATGATGTCATTGATTGTTCTTCTACAGGAAAGTCACCTTTCCCTGATGATACAGAAATTACGTCGCATAAAGAATTGTTTGAACCATCATTCCCTTGGCCAGAGGAATATATCCAGATAAAGTAATCATTATTACATTCAAATTTCATATGTATACTGTTTTGTTCTCATAAATGCTGTATCTTTGATTGTTGTATTTATCTTTCGATATAAAATACCTTAATATGGAAGAGAGGATAATTAATTATTATTCTTGTGATCAATTATAACCCGCAATGACTATGACGACGGTGAACTTGTTTTATATAACTTAAGCAAAGTTAAGTTAGTAATAAATCATCCAGCTTCATAACTTACAATACCATTCCAGGTATCTTGACTATGCAATGACTATGATGACGGTGAATTTGAAAAATAGCATATCGAGGACATCCTTGTAACAAACGTTTGTAGTTAAGCTTGCCTTTGAAAAACATCCACTGTTCCATATGTTTGTACCATATGTTTGTTCCATATGTTTGTACCATATGTTTGTTCCATATGTTTGTTCCAACTATTTGTGCCATATAACAAGCCAAGTTAAGTTACAAATTAATCTAGGTTCAAAACTTACAACATCTTTCTAGGTACTACTAAAAATGTCTTGGAAAATAATTTACCTGTGTTTCCATGGAAGCTGGTCACTTCGCCCAACAACCATTTCGCCCAACTGCCATTTCGCCCAACCTTGTTGGTCATTTCGCCCAACCAGCCTGGTCATTTCGCCCAACCAGCATGGTCATTTCTCCCAACATTGTTGGTCATTTCGTCCAACCATTTTTTTACTCATATTCAGTCAGAATAATATTACTTTTTCTATTTCAATAGTTCAATTTGATTTATTTTGGGTTATATTACTTCGTGGTAGGTAAATAAAGTGATGTCCGCTCGAAATCGATCGGAGTCTGAGCAGTTATTTCGGGTATAATGGGAGGATTACACTACTTTAAGCGGTTACGCATACAATGGAAGTTATTTTATTATACAGACAAAGGGGAATCGGTCTCCATAAAAACCTATCAAACCTAACCCCTAAAACACTGATCCATCCTACCGAGTAACAATTCCCGAACGTTTCCTTAGTTAAATTGAAAAAAAATATATATAAAACCCCTCCGTAATATTACAGTATTATATTTAATCAATGTAACCACTGTATCAATGTAACCACATATGTAATCACATACCGTATGTAATCAATGTAATCACGACTTCAAGTTTCCTTAATAGTCTGTTCGTATCCCGTAACGTTAACAATTCCCGAACGTTTCCTTACTAAAGTTATACAAACTAAAGGACTTCAAGATTCCTTAATATTCGGTTCAAATCCTGTAACGTTAACAATTCCCGAACGTTTCCTTATTGAAGTATCATATTTAATCAAGGTTGGGCGAAATGACCCGGCTGGTTGGGCGAAATGACCAGGCTGGTTGGGCGAAATGACCAGGCTGGTTGGGCGAAATGGTAAGGTTGGGCGAAATGGCAGTTGGGCGAAATGGTTGTTGGGCGAAATGACCAGCTTCCGCTTTAACAGGAATGTGATAGCTATGAGACCATGACTTTCGTAGTTGTAGCATACATAGTCAAGGAGAACAATACTAGTTCAGTGCTACATAAGGCACGTCACATGACCCTCCATGCCGGGCGTCTCCACATTGACGTAATCGACCCAGATTATGTATAACTTAATGGATTAACTTGATTTTATTGCACTTGGTTCACCTGCAGAGATAAAATCCTGTACAATTGTTGGAGCTATAACTGTGCTTGTCGACCATCCATCCATCGTTTGAAAGGAACTTTCATGGAAGTAAGAGAACAGTTCTTCCTTCTAAAATTGCCATAACGTTTCTTATGATAAGGATAAATATCGCGCATAACTGACTGAGCCATATCACCGATGTTATCTAAGATACAGACCGGTACGACACGCCACACTCATTGTACAAGAGAGACTAGGCGAGAGAAGAAGAAACATGTTGAAACATGCAACCTAAATGTCTCAAACATATGGCTGTGAAATTGTGATTACATCTTTATACCTTCTTAATTAAAATGTAATATACATAAATTATATTACAATATGTATGGAACATGTAAAATTGTATAATGAAAAAAGGCATATAAGGATCAAATGACTTGAAAATAACAATTAAAATTGCGCCAAAAATCAGTTAATGGTTCTCTGTTCAAGATAAAGCAACATGATATTTGTTGGAAAATAATGGTTGCATGTACTTTTTTTTTACATTATTTTCATTCGTCATAAATTTACTTAATGAGAAGGTAATATGTTCAATCAACTCTCCACAGATATTTCAGAAATTACTTGATGACAGTTCTTATGAAATACCGATGTCAACGACGTACGTGGCTATGGGATCAGCGAATGTTGCTGAAGATACCTACTCAAAAGATATATATTATGCCGGAAAGTAGGACTGTGTAAGAATGAACTGATTTCGCAGTACGTGTACTGTAAGAGAACTGAAGAGCGATGTGTTGATTATTTATTATTTTGTCTGGACAGTATTACCTGGCATATTGTTTTTTGCATATATGTTCTCAAAAACGTAAACATTTGTGTAAATATTTGTGTAGACATGTGCAATGCAGTTCACTTTAAACTGCTATGTTTTAAATGTTGTATATTTAATATGCTTGCCAACGGATAACTAAAACTTGATCGTGATTTGGAAGGTACTACTATGTGGCTATACAACCACTGTTTAAGTATTATATTTATTAGGTGACATTCTTTATGATAACCGTGTTGATTGTTTGTTTTGCACACCTACCGTATAAATGATTAGACATTTGTTATTATCAATACTGAAACAAAACTATGCACATGTTTTGGATTTACGGAATGGATTTGCAACTTAATAGTTATTTTCATTTACAGGCAAATATTTGCAGAAGTAAAGATTTTGTAATATATACACTAAAGTGGAGACCTGGTAAAAAGAATGCACTACCTAATTAGAAGGCAACATATTTTACTCATTATGTACTGATATATTTGTGAAAAGAGGTGATTACCAATATTGAAAGCTGAATAAGGTATCTATCTATAATATTAGGTTGAATGTTGACTAATAGTTGACCATTTTATTAAAATGCAGCAACTAGCAAGTGACAAAACTACACACACACACACATACA
>KN886612.1:22504-49146 GCA_000934455.1 Apostichopus parvimensis
GGAGAGAGAGAAACATTCACGTGAAAGGGGGATTTATTGCGTTTCACGTAAGTCCTCCACATGGTCAGAGTGTTAGAGAAAGCATTGTCCTTGTAATTATATAAGAGTAACAAAAGGAAACTCATTATGGTAGTTGAAACCAGTTAACAGTTTTATTATGTATATCAATGATTAACTGATTCTCTATATCCTTATTTTGATTAGCTTTCAAAAGTACTTCATCCACTCTAGATATGAGCACAGCTAACAAATATACAGCGGAAAAAAACAAAAGAGTGTCTCTTGTTTAATAAAATTGTAATACGAAAGATTATTTTTGCCATCAAATTGTTCCAATCGAAATTGCTCCACAGATATAAAAGGTTATCACAAAAAAAGAACACTAAACTGTTTTTTAGTGTTAGAAGCATAAAGTAATTACTGTGAACTAGCTCCAAATCATTCAAAATACTGCATAGATTATACCAACACGCTGTCGTTCTCGATTACATTGACATATAAATCCTTGAGCTGAACAGGAAAGTCAGTATTTCTCCATATCATTCTAGAAACCGAAGCAACGATTGTCGTCACCTGATCAGAATTCCTCGAATACGATACAGTACTTGTCTTACAACATGACCAATAAACAGTATACCTTTGGTTTACTTCATCGATCTTTCCATCTTTCTTAAGACAACCAACTTTATTTTTCACTCTATCCTCGACGTTTTAAACGTAAAAACTTTGCATAATAATTACATTCTCGCAACACGGAACGTAAACTAGCACATCAACAACCACAACACTGATAAAACGGTACTTAAATACGGCTTCTCACTTCTTCCTCCAACACATAGGTTTATGCTATGGGTAGTCAGGCCACCCAGCGATATGTGATATCAATATGCATAACCTAGAAAATACACTAACTGAGTCACTTTACATTTTGATAACGACCCTAACTCAAGAGACAACAGTTATAACTTAATAGATGCGATTGAAGAAGAAACTGTACTCCAATTTACAGAAAATAATTCCAAACTTCTCAAATTCAACGCACTGCTGATGACGATTGGCTTTAATGAAATCATGTGAGCAAAACCGGTATAAATGTGTTAAAGAAGAAACGGAGAAGGGAGGGTTGTTATTACAAAGCAGACTCATTAGCTTTTAGTTAGAAGATCAGACTATACTAACACAGGCAAGTTTAACATGTCATATCTATTCTTTTAAGGTCAATAATGATGACTTGTCGTTCTTCTTAAAAGAATGGGCCAGACAATTTTCATTATATTCTCAAAAAATAAATAATAATAAAAAATAACACGTCAACAAATCTCAATCTGTATTGCGTCTTCTTGTAGAGATGACAGACGTTGGAAACCGCCAACATTTTTGAATAGGCCTACCAAGCCTGTGACGAAAACGTTGCACAATGTAAATATGCCGTTTCTAACATTTACGGCATTTATTGCATTTGGTCACTCTGTTACGTTCATGCGAAGCTGTAGATTTTCTTCTCGATTACGAGAAAAATCAGCTGGTAAATTATTCATCTTTATTTATTTTTATGATTTCCAACAAAGTTTGGTGAAAAGCAGTCACTTTGTAGCACACGAAGAAGATAAATATATTGCTTAAACAATATCGGAATATGGAATCTGGACCAGAGCCGTACGCTTTCCAACCTGTTCGTCAGAGACCAAGACCAAGTGACAGCACTAGTACCAGTTCCGCTAATCCACCTGACAGTACTGTTAGTGTAAGCGTTACTAACGTTAGCGCGGTGCATGAACTACCTTCCTCTCTCGATGCGAGACTATCGAATTTGGACTGGTGTATATGTGGAGGACGAAGGAATGCTTGTGTTGCTCTGAAATGTCAGCGTTAAATGACCGTGTCAATGAAATGGGTTTTGAGTCGAACAACTGCATTACAAATCACACAGACTTCCCTGTTCTTTGTTTGAATAGGACAGTGCTGAGAACAAATTACATAATGCAAAGACATGTGAGAGGTGATGACACAGCATTACCAAATCAACTTCCCAACAGGTATGATACTTCAACTTTCTTTGACGTATACAGACTAGTACAGTATTGTCTTTTAATGCTGACATGTGAACGTTGCTGGCCTATGGCACTGCTCAATATGGGGTGAAATTTGGTCAAGGATTTGAGTTATATTAACCATGTTAAGAGACCATAGGAGTTTCTTCAATCACGCCAGCGAAATAATTAAACTGTTCAAATTACAGGAGGAGGAGAGGGGTAGAGAAGCAAGTAAGTCTCCCCCCCCCCCCCAATGTGCAATTGCTAAGGGTACCAAAGGGAAGGGCCCTTTTGTAAAAACAAGGCAGGAACTTGAAGGGTGTGAAAAGTTGTCAAAAAGAGACCACCAACACCCTTCCCCACCCCTCGAATTTATAAGTTTGTGTTTCAGCAGAAAAACATATTGCTTTATTTTTATCCCTACAGAAAATACAGGTTCATCGCATACAGAACATTTACAGCTTGGAGTCATGGAAGATTAGGGAATAGGAACAGGTGCATCATTCCAGCATGTGCAGTGGCAGCAATACGTGCATCCTTCCCCGAGGCGGATGGAAACTACAAGTGATATCAAGATATATCAGAAGTACGAGAAGCACTGCAGATGAACTAGATATTCTGATATAAGCTCATCATGTCCTTTGTACATAACAGGTTCTACATTTTTAAATAAAACGACTATGAAAGTATCAGATTTCTTCTGTTTCATTTCTGTATTTATAAGAAAGTAACTAAGAAAAAAGTAAAAAATATTAATGAAAAAAGTTAAAAACACATACTTTTACCACTTGGTTTTTTCTTGATCAAAAAGTAAATACATCATTAACCAGACAAGACATTAAGTTCAACCATAATGATGATGATGTTTCGTAATTGTGATAAAAACTAGATAAAAACTATTAACCTGGGGCATTCTAGATAGTACCTTGTTTGGAAGATAATCAAATAAAATTAAAAGAAAATCAACCAAAGAAATTTGGCAAATACTAACCTGCACATAATGTGTATTATATCAAATTCCTTTTCTCGGTATTTCTTTTATTAAAAAAAATTGGGCTAACAATTTATGGTAGTTAGGCTAGTCTTGTATGGAGTAGAAGAAAAATAAATCCACAATTTGCACTGGGCTATTTGCAACATTAAAATTCATTATAAGAGAAGCATGTAGTTTAAATCAAAATTGAGCAGCAAAGATAAAGGAAAATACATAATATATCAGTACAAACATGTGTGTGAATATTTTGCAGGAATACCAGCTATTTTGTCTTTGTTAATTCTACCATCATGAGTAAGAAAACAACTACCAGTGAGTTAAATATTAGACAAGTTGAGTAATGTGTGGAAGACCTACATGACGGTTTGCAGGTTCTGTTCGTTCCTGCCCCCCCCCCGGACCCCACCTGCCTGAATGGGTGTTCAGAAAGATGAAAAGCAATATATAAATTATGAAATTACCCTCCCTCACCCCACCCCCTTCCCCAGCAAACCCCTATTTCAAGTTCAAATCAGGGAAACCGATGGCAGCTTCACTGAAGAAAAAGTTAAGATTTCCAGAAGCGTGACTTAAAAGTATTTACTAGTTCTGCTTTCCTTGGTTTCGGTACTCTTGCTATGTTCTGTGGCAGGTTTTTTTTCTCCGGAGGTAAAACATGGAGGTGGCCAATCTTCATCGCAAAAGTATTCATTAGGAGGTCATAGATGAAGTTATACTTCTTAGCTTCATAGATTGGTTTAACAACCCATTTCTTTGATGCCTTAGAGAAAACTACATTGTAACGCTTTTGGCCTTTCTTATGGCCTTTCCTCACAACCGCCTGCTGTCTTCCACTGTTTTCATTGTGGTCAATGATGGCAAGTTGTGTTCTGGCCAGCATATTTGGGTAGTCAAACTCCTGGCGCTTTGGACATTACTTCAGCATGGCGCCATGAAAAACCTCCAGTGAGCCAGTGTGGCATGACCTGTTCAGGAAACGAATATCCTTCAACAGTCTCCTGTCCATCACGATGTCCTTCAGAGCATTGTGGGCTGGCGAATCTAGTTTCAACCATGCTGGCTCGACCTCATCATCTTCCCTAATAGGTGGATGTTCACAACTGTGAAAATTGTTGCATGTGTCCCAGCTGTGAATATTAGCTGTATGGTACACTACTGATGAGAACTTCTCAACAAGCAGTTCTGGATCCTTGTCACAGGTGTGAGCTGACCACCATAGGTGATTAGATACTGCTTGGATCCAGCATGCAAGCTCCTCACACGACTTGGTTTTACTTTTGGCGAGAAATTTCTTCTTGATGGTTTTTGACAGATGCCAGACATCAAACTGATGGTCAATGTTGGGATACTCTTTCTTCATGAGGGCTCTGATCCCACAGTGACTGTCAGTTGCTATCAAGTCCACAGTTATGTTGCATGCTTTCAGCTTTTCCATACATCGCTGAAACCCCAGCTTTTCCATTGCAACTGAGCTTGTAGTTTCTGTCACCTGAACAAGTTCTGAAATAATAATTTTGTTAGTCTCTGTGTCCATTAATGAGTAGGTGCAATATTTAGCGTTGTAACCTGGGGAGTCACAGCGACCGTCACCAGAAAACTTAGCTTTCTTCTCCAGATAGTCCCCGAGCAAACTCTCTTGCTGCTTTGTGAATGCATTGTTAATAACAGGATTCAAGATATCCTTCTGAAAATTGTAATAAGTTGATTTGCTTATGAAAGTTAGGCCAAGAAACTTGGCAAACTGTCCCACTTTGTGAAAGGTATTACCACTAAACAGGATTGCTGCACTGACCAGCAGGTTACCAGCAGGTGTGCCGCCAAGCATTGGTTGAGAATCCCAAATCAGCAGCTGGTGGCCATTCACGCAATATAGCTTAGCACGGTGCAGGATTCCCACATTTACCTTCTCAACATCCCGTACCGGTGCAAAACACTGGTTACAACGTAAACTGTAAAATAAAATGTCTAGTGCTTCTTCATACACTATAAATTTTCTGCCCTGAACACACTTTTCTTCCTTTGTGGCTTCCCTTTCCTCATTGTCCTCAGACGAATCATCACTTTCAGGGTGGTACGAAACATCACTGGGGTGAGAGTCATCATGTGACGAACTTGACTGCTTCTCCGCAGGCTCAGCCACCTTTACCGGAGTTTTGTCAACTGTTTTCTCCACCTTCTCCTCTTCAATCACATCTGTTTGCAAAAAAAGTGTATCACACTCTTCGACAACCTGTGAAAACAGAAAAGGGATGTTTTATAAGAAAAAATAAATTGACTGACATGTACTCTCTGAGATGTATCACATTGACAAACTAAGGTATCTTATGTAACAATTTGACCCCAAATGACCTTTGACCTCCACCAAACACAATAGGCTTCTTGTACTCAATTTGTCCAAGCTTCCCTTCTTGAGATATAGTGTGTACAAGCTAAGCATCACACACACACGCCAGCATGACTGCAAACGTTACGATTATAATCGAAACAAAAATAGAAAGTCAATTTACTCTGTGATTCCTTGTCAACATGAGAAGCAAAAACACTAAGGGCTACAGAACTTACATACCAAATTTGAAGTTACAGCATTTTTCACTTTTTGAGATATCATGTTTACCAAATGTGGATGGGTATGGAAATGTGTTGGCTACATACTCCGGTACTCAACCCAGGTAGTGGTAATGATCCCAAGGTTTGGTTGCAATAGTTAAATTGTGATGTGGCAAACGCACCTCCCACCAAGCCCCTTGAAAAAAAATATATTTGATGCAGAGCATGTTAAAACATTAAGCAAAAGACTACATGGATATGTTGCTCACCATCTCTTCATCTTTCTCTTTCTCCGTTGCACAATAGGAATGATCAGGTGGAGCATCAGTCTGAACAGGGGGTTCTTGGGCTTCACCATCATAGTATTCAGGTGAATCAGTCTGAGTAGATGATGACACTAAATGTCCCAAATCAGTTTGTGTAGCAATTTCCTTACTAGATGATGATGCACGATTTGAAAGACGCTGCAAAAGAAGAAAATAACTTGCAATAATTTACCATATATAACCTGAATACAAGAAGATATTGCGCATAATAGCCTCCACAGACTCCATAAATCAGAAAGTCATGGAGGTGGAGAATTAGTCAAAGCCAGCCAGCCGCCCCAACCCCCCATTGAAAGGAAAACTGACAATTGTACACAAACAGATTTTGGTGAATCTTCTCTATCCTGGTGGAGATTAGATGTGTGAAAACTTGTTGATTAGGTTAAGGAAATTACAGGCATTATAGAGCTTTTCCATTTTTCAGAGCAATGGGGTCCATATAATATATTAATTTAGGGGGGGGGGGAGGTGAGGGGGTAAGTGTTATTTTCAAAAGCCCATCTTGTCCTCTAAAATTGATTTGAAATATACTTAGCATTATTTTGCTTACCCTTCTCCTTTTACGCTTCAATGAAAGCTGACCTTCAGTAGTCTTTCCAGCTGCTTTTGTGGTGCTTGATTCACTTGTTATTTCCACAAACTGTATAATAATGAGAAAGCACATCAAACTTTAATATTATGGAAGAAGAGACATTAAAGTTAGGAAATAGAATTAATCCCATCAAGTAAAATGGAAGTACTGTACTGACTCAAAGCAATGTTTCTCTTGACTGTTACCACCAGTGCTAAAACCTAACATGATATTGTACATATTATGATTGCAATTGGAACCAAAATAGTCGTCATCAAAATTCCTTCACATTACAGGCATACCCTAGGGGATAGAGGATTTAATTCTGGTGAGAACTTCTCTGGTTGTTGGTCTCTGAAGCAAGAATATTTGCAGTTACTTTATGTCCAAATCACTTTAAGTGACTTTTGCTATGAGAAGTCTACAAAATTTTCTAAACTGTGGGAGGGAATATCACCCCTTCATCCCTCTCCCTTCATGTACTACATACCCTAGCTATTGGAGCCCCCTACAAACAAGTTCTGCTTCTGCCACTGCATATAAAAGATGCTCATCATCATATTCTTATAAACAATATCAAATTTGTCACAAACTTGACTCAAGCATGTTTGGTTATTTTCTTTCCATTAACAGTTAATATTTCAATTAACAGGAGACAATAACCATCTTGGATACCTCACACATTTTTGAATATGTTAGGAAATGGAAATGTTCTTATAATTATTATACTAACCGCATTTACTGATGGAATGCTACTGCTTTCAACAAAATGAAAGGTTGCTTCACCTTCTGACGCCTCTGCGGAAGCATCTTCTGGTGGATGAAGTAAATTTGATAACATCTGTGAAGAAAAAAAGTCAATTAATTATTTATTTGATACAACACCTCTGTTGTCATGTTTTTTCAATGAACAATTATCAGATGGTAAGAAGGTGAAACTAGAGACATGAAGTAAAGAAAGATAAGTAACGTTTGTGAGTCAATTTCAATTAATGTCTTGATTAAGGATTTTGACAGGTTAATAGCACAAATAAAGTGGCTATTCTTACGACGAGTTGTAAGAATAATTTACGATTACGCATGCGCAGTTGCTATTTTTACAACCAGGAGTACTATTTTTACGACCATGAGTAACAATAATTTCCGGTTAGGGTTAGGGTTAAGGTTAGGGTTACCCCTACTACACGCGCAGTTGCTTTATTTACTTTACTGCGCATGAATTCGCCGATGTCATAAGAATAGTTTATAGATAATTGTTACAACTAGTTGTAAGAATAGCCACGGCCCAATATAAAACGCTCAATTAAGGGGAAGGCATGCAGTTAAGAATTTGTAGAAGAATCTGAGAACTATGTGTTTTGTACTCGAGAAGAGGGAATTTAACTGCTAGCATTGGTCAGCAAAAGCTTGCTGAGGTTGACTTAGCAAAGGCTAGCAAGAAATTGAATATGGTAAAAAAAAAATGCCATGTGAGCAGTCAACTTGGCTGTCACTTTGAATTTATTCCTTATTCTAGTACTAGGCTAGGCCCTTGCTAACAACTATAATCTGTGCTAGGCCTAGACCAAACGTCAAATTACAAAGCTTGCATAGCCTCATTAAGTTGCATGAAAAGCTTGCTAAAGACAGTGTAACTGTAAGTACTAAAGTAGTTATACATGACCTTGTTGTATATGGTATACATAGGCTAGGCAGAGTTAAGTTAGTGAAAACATTACCCTAGGGCCTAACAAGTAACAACAGTGACTGAGTGACCTAGTCGAGAGGCCTACCCATACCGGAAAAAGCTAACGCTGGTGGTAACGCTACCATATGCTAGGCTACTAACTTACATGTAGTAATAGTACTTCTAGTACTAGCCTAAGTAGGCTAAGTTAGTACTATTATCGGTAGCCTAAGTAACGTTAGTAATAGTACTTAGTAGCCTTTAGTACTAGCCAGTACGTAACTCCTATACTGTACTGTGGCCGGTTAGTAATGGAGTGTAGCTTAGGCCTAGGCTTCTTACCTCGGAAATTTCCCCTTCAGCAGATCTCCTCACACTACTTGCTCGTGAAGTAGTTGCCATCTGTCTGTGCACAAAAACTGTCGGCACTGCATCTGGTTTGAGCATTTTTCTGGGAAGTCTGAAGCCCATTTCAGCCTCGAAGTCCCTCATGAAACAATGTTTCTCGAAGTGGTCCTCGCACACGACCCTGTGCTTACTAAATTTATACGATGAAAGAGAATGTTTGTCTGTTCCTATTGCGTGGAGCCATACTCCACATCTTGCCCGATCTTTTTCAGGATTCGGTATTGGAAAGAATTTTTTATCTCGCTGTTCTGATACTTTGTTCGAGCAACTGAATGCTTGACACATAGGCATATTGAAAGTTGAAGTAAGTAGCGTGGGTAAGCTCGCGAATAGCGTACAATACTGTACTCTGTGTAGTAAACAATCAGCTCGCAGCAAAACAAACCAGTGAGACTTTTACGTCATCATGCCGGGGCTATGAATTATTCATGAGACTGCCTCGAACGTTACTTTTTGAAAAAAGCGTTACAATTTGACTCTTTTTAGCAACCAAGTGAGGCTTTTTTCAACGTTAACGTCAGATAGTAGCACCGCCTACTCCACTCTTCATTTAAATATTTGAAGTTCTTATTTATCACTTTCTTTAGATCAAGTCAAGTCATTACCATACATTGCAACGTATGGATAGCCAAAGAAACCACAAATCATGCTGATAATACAATTGTATATGATTAAATAGTAAATTGATAGGATAATATACTGATTATATACTACAATATTCATCGATAATATACACGAGATACACGATGATAATAAGAAACAACACGATGATAATGAGAATCTACAAGTCTACAATATAAAATGTACATGATAATAAAACGAAACTATATCTCTATCATCAGAAAACACGATTATAATTAGAAGCGCTGCATCTACATATGTATGATATTTCGGACATTTGTATAACTTATACAGGATATATAGATATCCTGTAACTTGCTATCAGCAACATACCCGGTATTCTGTTGCCGCCGTGGACTAGATAATAAACGCATATATATCGTAAATACTGATTGTTTATACGATTAAACACGTCACATACACGAAACAACATTCTACAACAGTGAAAATAATAACAATCAACTAACCTGTATGCGAGTCATGAGGTTCACCTTATGAATTATATGCATACGAATTCGCGTATACGTACAGATATGCAAACGCCCATGTTTTATATCATAAGCAGTTTTAATAGTATCATGTATTCGATTGTTATCATCGTGCGGTTCTTATTATCTTGATCATTATTATTATCATCGTGTAAACTCAGTATATTATGGTGTATTTTAAGTATATTATTATATAAATTTATATTATTATCAGTTGTGATCCTTTTGGCGTTCATAACAATGTGGTGCATTGCTAACAATTTAGACTTTGAACTCTCTATTTCCTCCTTGTGCAAGCGTATAGTGCTTCATTTACTAACCGTTGAATTACAGGCAGAACACGACATCTTTTGTATTACGGGTTAGGAACGCTACGTTAGTACGTATATTATGGTGTATTTTAAGTATATTATTATATAAATTTATATTATTATCAGTTGTGATCCTTTTGGCGTTCATAACAATGTGGTGCATTGCTAACAATTTAGACTTTGAACTCTCTATTTCCTCCTTGTGCAAGCGTATAGTGCTTCATTTACTAACCGTTGAATTACAGGCAGAACACGACATCTTTTGTATTACGGGTTAGGAACGCTACGTTAGTACGTAGTCTGTACATGGTAGCATAGTATTCCAGGTCAGGAAATTATCGAGGACATCAGCCTAAGCAACGATACGGTAAGCGAATGATCAACTGTTCTATCGTCTGTTTGAACAGCAATAAGGTAACAAATTCTTCATTGTATTTCATATAATTTCTATCATATAATTGTAGTGACATACAAACTGTGGTAAGGCAAATGATTCATACAAAAGGTTGTTATTAATAATCGACCCTTAATTTGTAAACTAAAAAAACAGTATGCATGTGTACTTTGCTTACATTGAAACTGATCTGCATTGTTTCAATATTCTTTGCATGAAAAATATGCCTTCATTTGTAGCATTTATAGCTCTCTAATGTTGAAAAAGATTGACCAATAAGGATTAGTTTTCAGTACATGGGTGACGGTACAGAAATCAACCTTTAAGAATGCAATTGCTTAATATGATATGTTTCAATACTTATTGTTAATACTAATAATTTGTTTTTCGAGTTTTAGAAATGTTACCGTTTAATATTTACGTAACTTAAATTTTTAGTTTCTAGTGTTGGTTAATCTTGATAGTTTAGTACCAATAATTTCTTCTTAGATAATCGTTTAGTTTAACGAACGGTATACGTATCATAATGTAGGAAAAACAATAATAGCATGTATTATTTTAAGTTCAAATTTGCATAAAACTCTTCCATTTTGTCTTTTGCTTAGCAAGCTACGTTAATGCTTCTGTTTCTAGCGCATGCCAATAATTTTAGTTTTATAGGACGGCTCAAGAATTATTTTACAAATACGAGCGTTATCATCCAATTATCATAGAATTATCAGACGCTGTTTGGCTGTCGGTAGAAAATTGTTACACATGCTACAGCTGTTAGATTAAGAACTGCAAATACAGCTGTGTAACTCTTGAAAAGCTCAGAAAATTAATAAAAAACGACCGGTGATTGGATACTATATTGTGTTCATTTTAAAGAGAGGAAATAACACAATGATGATAGCGAAATTGAAAAACAATCAATACTATTAACAACGATATAACTAACAATAGCTGAGGAAATAATGTATACTGTTAATCTAGAAGAATAGGATGCCGATAGACATAACATAACGCAGGACGAAGGAAGACACCACGTGTTATTTTTACCATTATATCTGAGAACAATATAATTAAATCTTTCTAGACATTTTTTTATCCAACGACGTTAGCCCATCTGTTTCTCATACATTCTAGTTAAGTAACAAGAGTGATAGGAACAAGATTATACGATTGAGACATTGTAAAGTATTTCGTAGATTTTAGGTCAGATAAACCCACTTTTACCCCGTTTGATTGATAGTAAGTGTTGCATTTATATCTTTAATGTGTATCATTGGCTTAGGGGAATGTATTGCTTGTTTACACAAAGCAATAATAAATATTGTTTAAGAGCAACTATAATTATTATTTTCCAAAACATGTATGGAAAAGATTTGATCACATGCTGCGAAAAAAGCTACATATGTTGTACCGCATAATTCCTGATATGTAAGTACGCTCTTAAACGACAAAAAACGCCACGAAGATATTGTTTTTATCTTCACTTGGGGTTAATTATTGGGTAAAGCGTACAAATGTGAATAACCCAAGATAATTGTTCCACGACGTGACGGCACGTAGGCTTTATATAATTATCACCATTAGACCTTGAACTGTGTCACAGCTTTAATTCAACTTTCGTTTTGCAGTTTTTATTGTACTGTGAAGTACCATAATCGTTGACATACATACATACCGCTATGGAACCTTGGAAAAGGTAGGAATATTACTTAGTTACTTATGAAATTATTCAACATTCATTGGCAAATAATGAAGACAAAGGATGTAATTAATTTTAAAAGGGGCGAGTTTGGTGTTGTATTGAATGCACGTACGACTATGTACTTTAATGCATGCTGATCTAAGAATCCAACATGATCTATAATATTGCAATAGCATATATTACATTTTGCAGTAATATATGGGATAAAGAACTATTGTAAGTTGAAGTGAATAGTAAGATAAATGCTACGTAGGCACGTGAGATAGGTACGTTTAACCATTCGTAAGATACAAAAAGTACAATAGAAGTTGAACACTGCTTAAAGTAGCAATGAAGTAGTGGCTAGCAATATGTCTTAGGCTAATTTCCAATTTTGTGGTTCCACGAGGAAGTAGCCATCGTTTGTTGTTTATATATGCTGCAATTAATCATTAGTAGTATATTTTAAAGCCAGTAAAATAATAGATTACAGCAATTGCCGACTAACCTGACATTCAGATCGATTTATTAATAGCTATCTGCAGGGTTTCATAATTCAACACTGTAAGGCAGACAATCTGAACTGATATAAGTTGTGTACAGTCCATCATTGGCTTACTCTTCATCTTTTCTTTGATCTCATTCTCTGTAAGGACCATGCCGACAATCGTATTACTGCTACTTGGTTCAATATCTACCAACGGTAAGTTAAACATATCTATGATAAAGTGCTCAATATTTGGTGGGTATCCATTTCATGCTTAGGAGATGATGCTAGAAGGAACTAAGATTTGTCTATTTGTGATTCAGATTAATTGTGATTATACCGAACCAAAATCGCAACATGTTGACCTTAATATCCACTCATTATGTGTATCTCATTCTAGTGCATGCAGATATTACTAAGACTCCATCGAGTGGTGTCTTCCTGGAAGGTAGTGATGTTACATTGACTTGCGTTGTTGAAGGCAATTACTACGTTATATGGGAAGATTTCAATAATGCGACAGAGATTTTCATTGGCAAGGAAAAGAATACAGAGAAGAAGAAGTATGACAACTTTGAGATAAGTTCTGGTGATGGAGATTTCAGTTTAACTATTAAAGACGTCCATTTATCAGATGAAGGAACCTATATATGCAAAGACAGAGACCGACTTGCAAAAGCCACAGTGACAATCGAAGGTAATACATTGCAAAGCTCTTAAACCTATTTAAAGCTAAAAAAGCATTATAGTACTCAGTTTCAAGGCAATGAGGGAAACAAAGCTCACGAGACAAAAATCATCATATTTTCTTAAGGAGCATGATCAACTTTTATGTCTCTGTTATTATGTCAGTCATCTGTCAATCATATCAAAAACATTATGTTCAACCATATATTCCCACAAACGTATGATAATATTGAACTGTTACCATCTGAATCAAGGTAATATTCAATATGAATATAGTTTGCAGTTGGAATTCGAAATTATGACACCCAGAGAGGGTACTATATTGCAGTAGTTTGTTTGTAATTTATGTAACTTTAATTGCGTTCAAGCTGGGGCCTATCATATATGTTAATCTGTCGAATACGTATCTTACATTGACAGTATTACCATACGTGTACCTCTCTGTAAAGCAATCAGAAGCTACACATGCACCACAGACAAGTACAGAGGTAAATATTACGTGTTCTGCATACAACGCTAGACCTGCTGTGTCTGTGTTCGAGCTAAGTGTCATTGGCAGTGAGAAGACGTTGAATATAACAAACGATAAATCCAATCAAAACGAAGATGGAAAAACCTATAATTCATCAGCTTCTGTTCCTTACATCATGTCAACGGAAGACATTTCTGTATATTGTCGAGTATTTACCGCCGGACGGTCGATCAATCACACTGAAAACTTCAGTAAGTACTGTGTCATGTTAATCAATGGTATATATTTAAGCTGAAAATGGCGTGAGGGAAAAATGAATAGAAAACTGCATCAAAAGGCCTAGGAATGAGGAGCTCCATGGAAAATCTACTAAAAACTATCAATCTGTCAAGTACTCTTCTATCAAGTGACTACAAGAACCCAAAGCACAAATCTGTTAAGCCTGCCGTTGACGACATTTCCAATTCACAGGTTACTAGTTTCAATGTAATCGATGTAGACTCGTTTAACTATGGCGCTATTCAAAAGCAAATGGCCTAAAGCAGCATTTTACGTCCTTTTCTATGATATTTCTCAACCTCACTGACTACACTTTGTTATAACGACATACATTACTAGCTTATCTATTTAAATCTTACTTCAAATGGTGGCAAAAAAGTCGAAAAATTTGCAACTTTCAACTTTGTTTTTCTCCAAGATATTTTCCGTTGGGATCCCAATAAACCTCGCCCATAATATGAATATTTAAACACTACGACCATCATTGACCAATACGTAATACGACACCATGCTTGATTTGTGTACAGTCTATGGCAGTTGTACCAGGGAGTTCCATAACAACTCCCTGGTTGTACCAACGCAAAGTCTTAAATCTATTTTTAGCAACGGCTCATAACTAATCATGCATCTCTGATTGGTTGAATTCAAACTAGTGGGTTTGGGGGAACTGTATGCGATTAATTTTAAATGTGAAATTTTGTCGTGGACACTTTTTTCATTATCTGCAAATATCCTTAGTTACTCGCCAATTAACGATGTTGGCAGGGAAAAACTTGGCTAATATCTTTGTTTGCTGTTTTGTGATTGATATATGTAAAAAACTCGATGGACATGTCAAAAAAGTAGAAAACGGCGACCAAACGCAAAATGCTGCTTCAAAGTTTAAACAAAATTACAAATTGTAAATTTTATTTTAACCTTTAATTTACTTTTGATGTAGGACCTAATAAGTACCATTTTGGGCCAGTCATATCCAGTGTGTAAGGCAAACTGTTATCGCATCAGTAGTACAACAACGGACATGAAACTGCATGTGTCAATGTTTAGTTAGTAATAGTTCTACACGAACCTTGCCCTGATCAATGACAAAAAAGCTTTTAACTTTAACACAAACAGATATACCGAGATGTAACATAACAATCTCTGGTAACGAGATTAGATGTTTATGCCAAGCTAATCCACCAGTGACCACGTATCACATGGATGTTAATGGAAATAAACATGATGGAGATGTTCTGTCTCTTGAAGAAGTCGAACCGATGAATATTAGATGTTTTGCTACAAACGAATTAGGAACCGGGCAGTCCGATCGTCTGTTTCCTGACGACATGCATAGTAAGTGTATGTGTTTTAATAGAGGCATGGATCCTATATGGAAAGTATAATGGGCAGTGCTTTTTAGTTTAGTGGTTGAAAAAAGAAAGAAAATAAGCTAGGACCAGGCACTCATACTGTTAATCACTTTTCATGATAGTGTCCTAATACCGGAATGTATTTACAACTTCCATTTTGTTTCCTCAATGAGGGTTTTTGCTCTAAAGGAATAAGTCTAATCATCTCACATTCTTTGCTCTATGCCCCTTATCTAATGGGAAAGTATTCAGAAACCGAAACTCATTTTTCAATAGACAGAAAGAAGATGGCTTCATTATTTTAAAAACTAATTGTAAACTTTTGAATGTTTATGATATGGTTAGAACCATTTCTAATATTGTTGTCATAAATCTTTATACCAGGACTTTAAGTCAATACTTTGTCATGTGAAGAAACGAAAAACCATCTTTTATTCAACTTTTCTCTCTGAAAAAGGTTTTGGTATAGTCCCAGTAGCAGTGATCGTGTCAGTTGTTGTCTTACTGGTGGTTCTAACAGTTATATACATCAGATGTCGACGCGGTCCGAGGGAAAAGAAATCAGACGGTATTTTTGTATCTATGTACATATAATCGGATGTAATTATATGCATGCATTGATAGAAGAATTTATGGAAGGATGAATGGGTGGATTGGTAGGTGGGTGGGTGTTTGAGTGGGTCACTGACTGCATGCTGGTATTATGCATGCCTGGCCGGATGTATTAATGCATGTGTGAATGTATCGATGGTTTCATAGATCGATAAGTGGCTGGCTGGGTTCGTGGATCTATGTGTGAATGAATGTATTCACAAATGAATGGCTGGCTGGTCGATTGGATTGCAACATGAATGGATGGATGTGATGATGGAAGAATTATCAATGTTTTAGTAAATGAATGAATGTATGGAAGAGATGCATATTTGGTACGGTATATAATTAATAGTATATTTTCCTGATAAACTATAATTCTGACAATAAAATATATTAGTAGAGCAAGACTCCACCGTCAGGTGATACGATTGCAAAAGATAATTCTGAGGTGAACGTGTACCTATTACGATTTGTCCCTACGTTGCCAAACAATATCGTTGTCAAACAGTAATCTTTAGTAATATTAACAGCGGTCAAATCTTTAAATCTGGAGACGAAAAGGTGCTTGCTGACGCTACATTTTGATAATAACTTTGAATGGGTAAATTATCTGGCCTGACAAACATGATTTCCAGGTTGTTGAGAAAAAACATTCAGCGAGCTGCTGCTGTCAATAGTATCTATACTATTGAATGGTATTGATTCGCGTTTTCTGCATCCGACCCTGAAAATGAACCACTTTCTTAACTCTTAATTCTGGAAGACGATTGCTTGTCGCGTAAGTTTTCACTGTAACTGGAAGCGCACTGTCCAAATTATATTTGCACAATAATTAAAATTACTAATGATTATTCTTAAACACACAACGTACAACTGCTTAAATGCTCTTAATTCGTCAAGTCGTATGGCACGTAACAGAGGCATTGATATTATATTACCGATAAATCTAGCTTGACATCCATCAATTAGTTTCGCAAGGAGTGCAGTTTTTATTTCGATGTATATATTTTTCGGGTTGATAGTATTGACAATGCAAATATTAAGTACATATTGTTACACATGCCTTAGAAGCATGCAAAGAAAAGTCTTAGTTTAGATATAAATAGCCACTAGGCCAGCAATTTCGAACTAATAATACGGCATATATACATAATATACATTATACATAAGCTCATATTATGCATATCTGTGACCTTCATCAACATTACGTTGAAGTGTATTCTTTGTCTCACGAGATAAGTTAACTTTCGTGTAAGTTTTATACCTACTAGAGGTTGTCCTTTGACAATTCTGAAAACAACAGAGGTGAGGCACTTCATATTGCTGGTGTTTTTAGTGTGGTACTCAGAAGCTCATATTGTAAAAAGAAAGTACTCTTTGTCTGATTTTCAGATCAAATGAGGTCATAAGATTAAGTTTGGAATTTTATCTCAATATGTTCGAGTCATTATACTGTAAGATCTATTGTGAATAATTTATGTAACATTTAATGCAGCTGATCTGGAAGTATGCATCAAAGAAGGTTTTATTTATTACACTGAGCTCGTAATAATTACTTTACTATTTGAGTACGCAATCTTAGTCTCAATTTTGGAAATTGCATTCAAGCATATCTCAAACAATAGAAAAACAGTTAAATAATTTGTTTGCTTCTTTTGCTTATTTGTAACGCTTTGGGATATTGACAAAATATAACCGCTGATGTATTATGAACGGACTATCGTCTTCAAAATGTTTAGTTGTTAAAAAGACAATATTGATGATTTTCCTCCAACAGAAGAGCAACCTACAGTACCTGGTGCTAATGAGGGGGAAAGTGTCAATCTACTCCCTCAGCCGTGAGTAAATCGAAACAGTGCAGGGCGCAACATAGCAATTTAATACAATTCTATAACTATTATGTGTTACTTTAATCTAACTCTTCATTGTTTCCTTGGTTACATTTGCATACCTATATGTCCTTACCTTTGTTCCAAATGAATATCCAAATGAAATTTCTTATTACTTACAATTATTATCCTCATCAATGAACACACGTAATGCGTTGTTTCTTATTTCTAGGGAAAATGAAACAGATGAAAATGGACAACAGGAAGATGGAGATGGTATTGACTGCATTTTATGAATACTACGGATAGTAAAAGTTTATGAATTTCGTTTTCAATATTTGAATCAAGTCATTGCATTCTACTGTAATCCCGACTTTACAAAGTAAAATTTAAAACTATGAATGATTTTGATATATATGTTACCAATTGCTCAACGTTTGCCGTCAACATTCTTCCTAATGTTGACTTTGTTGCTCCTCTCTGAGAAAATGTTTCTGACGACTGGAGTTGAAGTACGATGAGTTTTATCGTTTATTTAAGATAGTAACATTTTTGGCGTAAATCACAGTGATACACGTAACTGGTTTACATGTCTACAAAAACGACAGTAAAAACTGGGAACCATGTTAAGATCACCGTTACACGTCAGTAATTCTTAAGCTTAAGTTAACAATGGACATTTAAAACAACTATAACGCTTACATCGTAACACATTACAAACAGGTCATATGTGTTCTGTTGTTTTCTTTTAAGTAAGTCCTGATGAAAATGAAGAAGATGGTTGGTAAGTGTTGCATTGCACAACTTTCATTTAGTAATATAGGGTAATTACCAGAATAGTCAACGCAATGTTACTGACTTTTGTTGTTGCTGATCATAGTGCTTGTCTATATAATTAATGCCATTTTACCAACGTACTTCATATTAGCTTGATATTTTGTTAAACATTAATTCTCTCCTGTTTTAATTTTGTCTTCCGTCTTCTTAGTGAACACACACCACCTGACAATTTAAACGATGTCAACGAAGGTATTTATAATATATTTGTTTAAATAAAAACAAAATTTCATCTGCTTCTTGTCAATAACTTACTTGTATCTTTGACCAAGAAATAAGAAGTTGTACGTATCGCCACACCATGATATAAAAATGGTTAGTGGACATCAATTATTGTATGGGAACAAGGCATATCCTGCACACGTGTTTACTACCAATATGAAGTATAAAACAAACTCATACAACGAACCAATAGCATAGCCACGCTTCGAACGCACACATTCTTTACGCTCTTGTTAACACTACGTACTGTTTTTGAAATATTTGTTGCGTTTTGACTAATTATTATTAAATCAAAATGATCTGACAAGGACGGTTGGTAATATGCAAACTTCTTAAAACCATTTTCCAAAATTAATATTCAATCAAGTGTATTTGCATCTTATTTCCTGTATATTGTAATTCAAATACGATATATCGATCATATCTCTTGGCTATGACCGATAGCAAGGCGGTGTATTTATTCACCTTAATTTTGCATGGAACGGAAATCGTTCCGCAGCAACACACTCATTTCTACCGACTCGATACAGTCTCCGTCTTCGATCAATGAAATGTGACGCACGAAATGACCATACCGGCACCTATTCGTTATTAAATGCAAATGGATCATTTAATTATATAATTATTTAAATAATTTGGCAAAATACATACACTGTTAAGATTACGTCTACATGTGTACTTTTCTACAATAGAAATGTCCGAGAGTAACAGTACAAATGATGAGGAAGCTTCAAGTTTTCCCCCTCAACAGTGAGTAGTCGACGGATAAATGACAATTATTATACACATTCAATTGCTTATTTTCGAGAAAACAAATGCATCATAATTTAACGTTAATATCAAACTTTTTTCTGTTTGTTATTTACTTCAGTGACTCTCCATCGCCACAAACTAACCTAACCGGTGATTTAAAAGGTACAGATTTATGAGTTTATTCCATACCTTTACTGAGAAATCCAAAATCGAGTTTGGTGGTCTTGAAAACGTGCTTAGAGGAACAGTAAACTATGGTATTTCAGAAAACCATCTGATAGTTTCCTCTACAATCAAAGTACAAAGCTGTCTTAGCTCCGAGCTGTTATAACTCACTTGCAGGTTCTACACACCATCTCAACAATATTAACTCATTCCGGGATATATTAACTTAACACTTTCTGATATTACATAAGTCTTTGAAATAAGAAGTGTCTTATCTTCTCTTTTTCTCGAACAAAGTTATGTGGACAAACATTTATTTCAAATGAAAAATCTTACAGCTTTGTATTCTCTTACTTTAGTTTCAAATCTGTCGTCAGATGTATCAATAAGGTATGGGGAACAATTTCAAAGGAAAAAATATATAAAGTTGGCAGTTGAAGAAGTTGTGTGTGATCAAACAACAAAAACTAAACTCATTGTCTTCAGGATTTGTGTAATCATTCGTTGGAGAGGCATGGCTAGGGACTCGACTTTTACAAAATATCAAGGATATAATATAACTATTAAATATTAATGAAAAATTTTGTGTGACATTCAATAACTTGGTTATAACAGTAAATATTGTTAATTCAATATGTTTATTGAATTCCATAGATCCACAGAAGTTCATACGTAATATCCTATTAAAAGTAAATAAAGACTGGGACATTTTCGCCATTGAAGTTTTAAACATATCAGAAAAAGTTGTGAAAGAAGCAGTGATGAGAAATGACAACTTCGCAGGTGAGACTACTTTATCTTGATTAAGAATGGTACATTTGCAAACTGGCAAATAATATTAGAAACTTATAAAAGTGTCAGATCATAATGTTTAATTGTTTTGGATTTCGTCAGAAATTGTTTATCAAAAGTTACCGTCAGTATGATTCTAGATTATATTCAAGTACATTATACTGTTGCATGGAAATACTTCTTGCGATTGGAAACTCATGATAATTCCTTGCAGGTCAAATAAATGCAGTTACTGAAAATATGACGTCAAACCATATCGAGATATTATACAAAAATGCAACGTTGTGTAAGCAATTTGGCCTTGAATGCTTCAAGGACAACAACGGATGCTTGTTTCAACGTATTAGCAAGACAAAAGCTGGTAAGTATGTCCTTTTCTCAAGGTTTGTTGAGAACCATTTGTTTGAGATTGTGGTAAACCAAGAGCTTTGGAGCAAGTTCTGTTTCTAGTGAAGGGAACCTTATTTGTTGACTGTTAGCGGGGATAGAAGATCCATGATCAAATCTCCCACAAGCTTCAAGATACTGATATATTTTGTTCTTTTGTAGCCGCCTTCAAACACTAAAATTGAATATTAGAAAGAGTAATGTCTCTACACTGTCATTACTTAACAAACTATTTTTAGAGGGGTGGTAAATACGCCCTTTAACAACGCCCGGTTTAAAGCCCATGACAAAGTTTATCATGTAACAAATTACATTCCAAAACATAAATACATTTATTGTTTAATTATAATTCGCCATGTAAATCTACACGTGTCAGGAGATAACTTCATGCTGTAAGTATGTATTATAGTGAATGTGTTTTAACAATGTTGCTATCATACACTATATTTTATAGTTTAAATTGTAAATCTACAACACTCTGATTTTCTCTTGTCTTTAATATCTACACATGAAATATAAATCTTAAACGTCCCTATTCATCTCTGATGTACACCGTATTTATTTTTAAAACACAAATGGATGTGGCAGTAGATTTCTGCTATTTATGCTGTGCAAGTTTTTAAGCAATTTGGTGCTTTCATGGATTACTTTCTTACAAACGACTCTTTCTTAAGTATTGTTTATGATTAAATTCAACTTTAAAACTAAAAGGTACTTTTCATTTTATACCTTGTTCTAGAAGCATCCCATGAGCAGGATCCTATATATATTTCAAGCAGGTTCGTTTCACTTTTTTCCTCTTTGCTTGAAATAAGTCTTAAAAGAAATACATCGTACGAGAACTGAGAGGAACAAAATATTCCAATCACTATTATATGTCATAATGTAGTAATTTAAACTAGACAGTTCAAATTGAAATATTTTCTTTACATTCGTCTACTGTTTTTTTTTCGTTCCCAAAGTGACGATATATTAGACTGTTGTGGAACCAGAATTGGTAAAGTTGGAATCAGCAAACTTTTGGAAGCATTCCAAATAGATCGTATTGAAACTGATGATGGTGCCACTTTATTAAAAACGTTTGAGCAGACGGATGTGATAAAGAAACCATATGTCAATCTTCTCTGGAAACTTACAGACTGTAAAATGTATAGAGCCAGGAAAATACTTCTTTTATATTTCAAAACAGGTTTGTAAATTATAATATTGCAAAGTAAACTACGATATTGTAAAGGTCGTACAAATTTACAATGCGTTTTTATTGCTAACGTTATATGTCTACAATGCCTTAATATTAGAATGTTCATCGTCATCGTCATCGATATGGTCATCGTCATCACCATCGCCGCCGTCGTCGTCGTTGCCATCATCATCATCATCATGATCATTTTAATCATAATAATTATACGGATGGCTAGGTAATTTAGTTGCAATATCACCACCGCAAAAAATAGATGTCCCAGCTACGTTACTTTCTTTCAAATCATGTTTTAGATGTACAGCAACTAGAGGCAACAATACGAAATAATGTGAAGAATGACTGGGAAATATTTGCAATAGAAATGTTGGACATACCAGCAAAACATGTGGTGGATGCGGTACAAAACTACGACACTTACGAAGGTGAGGTGTACTAATTTTGTTTGAAACTGTGCATATATCGATGTCAATTATTAAATAAATACAACCCAATAGCTAGTAGTAAAATGGAATCATCTGAAAGAAAGAAATTGTCTTGAACCTGAGTTTCAGTCCGCTACCATGGATGCTTTAGTTTTACTCCTCGACTTCATCAAGAAATAACAAATATTTTCTACCATTGTTTGTAGATCAAATTGGAGTAGTTATCAGTAAAATGACAGCGGAACATATTGGAATTAGAGTTGGCATCAAAACTCATAACAAATTGGATACAAAAACATTACTGTTCAGAAACCTGGAGAGCTTACACTCTGGTAAGACTTTTGGTGTGTTTCCCACTTTTTAAAATATTTTAGTTTAGAGAAGTTACGAGTTTCTATCTACATATCAGAATTAATAAAACAAAAACCGACCATATCGTGTAAGATGGCTTTTGTATGTTTGTGTACTCCCCTTAAGAACGTATTGCACAGTATTCAAAGAATTTGTCCCAGACACGTGTTAACAACAAACAGTGATACATTTATGTGTGTTTGATATCACAAGTAAGTTGTTTTTCTCCAGTCATCATCATCGACCTCGTACGAATTGAATCACAATATAAGGTGGCACTGTGTCAGGTAGAAATTGTTCCAAATAAGTATACACGTAAAGCTTTGTCGTTGGGTTACATTTAAAATTAGAACTGTAATATCATGTATTATAGTGCCTTAGTCTCATACTTCAATTATCGACGTAACATATTACTCGCCAAATAGGAGCACTGCTCTAATAATAAATCCCCCCCCCCCAAAAAAAAAATATATAGTTTGGACATGTCTTTGAATTTCGGAGGTTTACCTACGTATCTTTTCAAAATATTTGCAAACAGCATCATGCGTAAGTTACTGAACTTATTTAAACTTCAGAAAAGTCGTCAAACGAAGAAATAATATGCCAACAAGATCCATCAACTATTGAGAGCAGGTCTGTTAACTTCCTTCATTTGTTCTATTATGTTAAATATATAAACGTGTAGTGTTTCTTTGTCTTAATGTGGCCGAAATGTATAGAAACAATGAAATAAATGCTAGCACATGTTTCAAAAACGACATTTTTTGTTTAATTTTCTATTCTCATTTCTTATTCTATTAACCATCAACTTTGATAACAAAAGGAGCGATATGTTAAAATTATGCAGAGAACGAATTGGGAAAGTTGGGATCAGTAGACTTTTGGCAGCATTGACAGATGGCGATATTGAAACTGAAGATGAAACCAACGTCCTGGAGAAGCTGGATAAAGATGAAGTAATAGACAAAGACTGTGCAAATTTGCTCTCAAACCTTTCAGACTGCAAACTGTTTCGAGCAAGAAAAATAGTGTTTTCCTATTTAGAAGCAGGTTTGTAATAATTATTAATTAAAATATATCAAGAAAAGTGACAAAAAGTCTAAATGAATCACTGAAAGTGCTTTATTTGGTATTAGATTGTATCGCTGCAATATGTATTCGTAAAATGATATATTTATCATAATTTCAGCACTGAATGGTTTTGCTAAAAATTCGATAATCTGAATATTCTTAACATACTGCTTCATAAATGCAGAGTTATTGATGAGGTAACGAAGTGTAATGTTCTTTACCACCCGTGCTATAAAATGTCAATAAAGCTATTTGGTATAACTTGCTGCTCTTTTTACCATCATAACTTATTGCGAATGTGTTGCCTGTCTTCTTTGAAAATGTCCGTCCCCGTACATTGGTACAATAATATTTGCGAGGGTTGTATGTGCGTACGCGTGTTATATGAATGTGGTACATATTTTAAAAAATACCGGAAATGATCAAAATCGGTATTATTTTAACTGATGCTCTGTAAATAAAGTTAACAATTTCGGATGTGACATATTCTTGTTAAAATATTTCCTTTGAAATATATGTTTACTCTCACTCATAACAATGACTATTTCATCACAGATTTATGGAATTATATCACCAATAACCTCTGTCCAAAAATATCTTTGGACTGGGAAATATTTGCAGTTGAAGTCCTGAAGTTGGAAAATGACCATGTTATGGATATAATTGAACATACCAATGACGAAAAGGGTACGCCTTATTTGAATATATATTATGTTCAGCACATTGTTGTTTTAATTTTCAGTAAAAGCAACCGAGTACCGAGGCGGTGGAAAAGGAATACATCTAAGTTGACGGAGCACAGAGGCAAGGGAAAATGTGATTTTGATTTGATAGATAATAACGAACATAACCGCCCGTCATCATGGATTATTGGTACATTTTCAAACTAAATGTATTGTCCTACTTTGAATGCTTTAAACCAAACGGCACAACTTCCTCTACAACAACTCCCTCTACATCCATCTAATAATGTTGTCTTCAATTAATATTTCATTAACCCAAATGACTGTTAGTAGTTCATGCAAAGGGTAGCTTTGATATTCCGGTACCCGGAAACACCTAGACCTCTGGGGTTTGCCGCCCCTAAATGAATATTTTAATATCCCGTGCTCTTACAAATAGACTCCAGCTACTCCAGCCATTGATTGTGTCAATGTTTTAAAGTCTTATATGTGGAGAAAAAAACTCTCATTGTAATTCATGATTAAAGTTCGACGATGTACGAAAACGATGATGTGAAAGCTTATCAGTTTTAAATTGTGTAGTACCAGCTGAAAATAGCTGTCAAATTTGTATTGAAGAATATAATATACAATGGTTGCGATGGAGTTTGGATTTGAATTGTAGTTTTTCGGTAAATCTAGACTGAAGGAGCACAGAAGTCCACGGGCAGGGGACAATGTGATTGTGATTTGATATTAGGGGGGAAAGAATAGCCGCCTTGTAAAATCGATATTCGGTGCATTTTGCAACAAATTGCAGCGAATTGCTTGTTCTAAGTTGAATGTTTCCTCACAAATTGAACGTTTTCATGACCACACCTATCTGTGTTCTATATGTTAACTTTCTTCATATCTCGAAAAACGTCTGAATTGTGGAAAACAAAAGCACATTCACAATAACCAAACACAAAGAAACACAAACACAAAGAAACAAAATGGGTTATTTATTATTATTAACGAAAAGGGCAACTAACAGTTCATTCATACAAAGAGCACTGGACGCCGACAGCCATATCCTCCCGACCCGCTGCCCCTGACCGATTATTTTAATATCTGTGTTCTTGCAAATAAACTTACTAATCCAATTATTGTTTGTGTCATAGCAATTTCGAAAATTTGACGATGGGAGAAACATGAAAGTGAAGGATTAGCGAAATAACATTGGGTTAATGAATAATGGCAATAAGCTTTAAAAAGTTTATAACAAACTTTTAAAACGGTTTCAACGGAGTCTGGATTGTACCTCTATTTTACCAAAACAGTGTAAGTTGAAGTTGTTTCCTTGAACGGTGTAAAGTTAAATAACAAATTATTCAGTGAGCCAACTACTGTTAGTTGGTTGTATTGCAACTTCCTATTTCGGAAAATGCGTTCATGGTTGCTTTACTCACATCATAACAACCAATCCATCAGAAAACATAGGACTAGTCACTGGTAGATGGTACTTCTAAATATAAGTAATGAGATTTGCATAACTTGTGATCCAGTTATGTAAATGTTGCTTACTTTTCTACAACTACAGACTTTAATCCATTTCGTAATGAATTGTGCAAAATAAATTTCTTTTCTATTAACTTTTCAGGGCAGATTCTGAGTATGTTTAGAAAATGGAGATCTATACGTGGTCAGCAGGAGAAAGCTTTTAAGCCGTTTCTGCAAGACCTCATCGAAGATAACGAGCTCAGCGGTAAAATAATGTCAAAAGACAACAGACTAAAAGATGGCACTGCTTTGAAAGGTATAAAACATTGAGTCGATATGATCTGAGTTTTCATCCTAAATAAATGTAGACAAATTATAATGAAGTACGAATTGGAGACACGTTCTGCTAAGTATATTCCAGAAAATAAAATTGTCTTAACGTGTTGTGTAATTTTAAATTAAGTCACGATCTTCCAGTATGTTAATTGAATATGTGTTTCGGAAAGCATGGTTGAAATGTCTAGCTTCTTGAAAACTCGCTTCGCTTAATCGGTGCATTAGCT
>KN886612.1:49196-68398 GCA_000934455.1 Apostichopus parvimensis
CTTTAATCCATTTCGTAATGAATTGTGCAAAATAAATTTCTTTTCTATTAACTTTTCAGGGCAGATTCTGAGTATGTTTAGAAAATGGAGATCTAAACGTGGTCAGCTGGAGACAGTTTCTATTCCGTTTCTGCGAGACCTCATCGAAGATAACGAATTCAGCGGTAAAATAATGTCAAAAGAAAACATACTAAAAGATGTCACTGCTTTGAAAGGTATAAAACATTGATTTCATATTAACTAAGTTATCATCTTAAGTCAATGTAAACAAATTGTAATGAAGTACGAATTGGAGACACGTTCTGCTAAGTATATTTCAGAAAATAAAATTGTCTTAACGTGATGCGTAATTTCAAATTAAGTCACGAACTTCCAATATGTTAATTTAAGTATTTGTTTCGGATAGCGTGGTTGAATATTTAGATTCTTGAAAACTCGCCTTGCTTCATCAGTGTATTAGCTACATTGAGCGATGTAATGAATGTTGTCATGAAAGACCTATTATTCCGATGCGGGTCTATGGCATTAGTACCTGGCATGTGAACAACTGCTTGTATTTTCTATGGTGGGAAGAGGATAGAAGGAAATAATTAGAACTATTGCGAGTAATTAAATTTACATATAATTTACATATGCATTATATTAGTAGGCACATTATTACTATTACTTGACTTGACACAAGGAATTAACGCTGTATAGAAAAGAAAAATGTGATAAGCATGAAAATAGTTTGTGCCTAACGATGTCCAACACATCTTTAAGCACTAATATCAGCTTGGTATTCTCGTCGCAATTTAACAAATGACATCATTTGAATAATGTGTATTGTTTTTCATATCATTGTCAGGAATATATGGGAGCAGGCAATTAAACCAATAGGCAGAATATTGTTCTTAATTTATTACTTTTTTTCAAGTCTCATACCTCAAAGTTATCATCACATTGAAACATTATTGATTAAGAGACTGTAACATTTTGGATTCTTCCTACTACAAACCAATACAGTATCAGTTGTGGTGATACGTATCTAGTTTACAATCAGTATGATTGCCGCTTTTTAATTTTCTTTTTTAGTGAAACCCGCCAACGAGAGTGATTGCAGGTATACATTTCACAATATTTATAACTGCTTATTTTACTCTTTTTTTTTCCGGTTATCAAATGTGCCTCGCTATTTAGCTGAACTCGTTACAAAATTAAAGCATGTGTACCTAGAGTACATGGGGTTCCTAAAAAGTAATCGAATGTAATGAAATATATGATCATCGTGTGTTTTCATCAATTGTATTGGACATAAACAATACAAATCCAACTTGATTTACGTTTTCATTTGTCAGTAAAGAATTTTTGGCGATGTTAACAACTTGTAGCAAGAGAATTGGCAATACTGGAAGTAAACGATTGGCAGATATCAATTTTCAGCATGAAAAATCCAACGTTCGAGTTACTATGGGCACAGGGTATCCTTCCTCTGAAGCACGACAGGGGATTTCGGTGAATGACAGCGTTAAATCTCTAGGACAACTGTGCTTTATGTTGTATCGAGCAAACCTATTTACAGCAAGAGATGTGGTCATAATCTACATTGAGAAAGGTGTGTGTGATATTTTGTCATTTTTAATTGCATTTATATGTCTAAGGCATTATCAATAATTAAATCTGATATCTTGTTTATTGTACACGTCTTGCTGTGTAGGCGATTAATAATGTTTTTTTTCTTGATATATAACTACATTTGCCGTTGAACATGAAGCTGAAGGGAATGTATGAAAACGTTGAAGTCGTTGATATTGGAACTAACTGCATTACTGATATAATATATATGTAAGGCCAAAACGGTTTAAGAGTAATTCTAAATAGGAATTCAATCATTCAGTTTGCTTAGATGGTGTAAGTTAAATCAGTCATTATAAAATAATGTCGATTTTTATCATCAAGGGAACCTTGTCAACGCCTGAGGAGCCTGGGGTACCTGTCATCTCAGTTTTATGAAAAGCCACATCAGTGTCAATGTCATATTGCATTTGCTTCTTTCATTTAAAAGTGCCACCCCTATATTCTCACAAAGGGGCCCTTTCGATATGCCTTGTTGTTGCAAAACATAAAAAATATTATAATTCGTTTCTTCAAAACATTTACATCGAAGTCACATGTCTCCCACGATGCTATTTCACCTACAGATTGCACGCTCTCGTCACTTTTGTTTTCTATGATCCAATATAAATTTCATGTGGTCTATTCGTTACAATTTAATTCGTGTATTTAGAACTACAGGAGGTAATAGCAAACATTTCGAAGGAGAGAGCATCTAATTGGGATAAATTAGCAGTGTATGGATTATCCCTATCCGAGGAGGATGTTCTTTACCTAGATAGAGCAGGCAAGTCAAACGAAGGCAAGTATTTTTTAGTTCATGAACGTTGAAAAATGTAAACACCATCTATCATCAGTACATTTGAAGTTTTGCCATTGACCTTACTCAAAGACTATATTTTGTTCTTTATACAATGAAATATTTACTCTTGTCTTATATGGCACAGTACCTAACTACAATACAGTGCACACTTCTTAAGATGTAATGCATGTGACATAATTGACATGAACTGAACAAAGAATGATGGAAGCTATTTAATTAGGTCTCGATATTAACTTGTTTTATATCTTTCAAGGGGAATGTCATAAGTATGTTATAGTAATAACTGTTGATAACAGGAGTCAAGCGCCCAATATTAACATTTATTTCAAAAGTTGTTATTGTCTTTCATTTAGAACGAGTGCGCATGGCTATCTCCAAGTGGATGAGAAAAACGGAGATCGGTAAAGATGTTCAGCAAATTTTGATGAAAAAAGCCCCAATAACTTCCCCCGACATGGGTAAGAAGTATATTAATAGAGTTGTATATTAGTACGATTATTATGACCGTTAAGCGAAATTACACATACTTGTTTTGCTCCGACACTTAATCTAAATTTTTGAAAAGGACTGCATTGGGAGGGAACATACAGGCTTGAACAAATTTCGAAAGACAATGTCACATGCGAGTTACAATAGAGGAGGCAATACACAAAACCCTGTAACATGCTTTTCTTGCACATAAACTACTTAACCTATACATAACATGACATATATGATGTAACATAATAATATAAAGATGACAGAGAGAACATGTTCATTTCAAAAATTGAAGTTTTCATTCACTAAAAGTTCACTCCAAGATTTTGAAGAGAAACAATGGCAAGGGAAGCTCCGCAAATGAATTAGAACGTGCCCCTGTCCCCGACGTCCTTCACAAACGGTATCTACCTCCATGAACTAGTATCGAAAACACACCGAAATATAAGACAAATCAATTTAATTTTTCTTGGTATTAGCAAATTATGAGCGAATGGTGTCCTTACTGATGGCAGGAATTACGGTAGTTAATGGCAATATTTGCAGTGCGCACCCATACATCTGATGTCCATTCTCCCGTTAAGAAATAATATGCTAATAATTGAAGTCGATCCTTCATCAGTGAAAGAATTTGCAATTTGCTGAAACTTCATACATTTCTCGAATAGTGTTTGGTTTAGTTTGGACATTGCTGCTGTTGTTGATTTTTATCTTCCCTCCAAAGTATATTATTTAAAAATTGTTTTCAATGGCTGTCTTACTCGCTATGCGAGAAGGAAGAACATAGACTGTTCAGAGTATATGCTTATTATAAGTGAAAATGAAGGGAACGATCGAAATATGTTTACATATCTACTGTTATTTGCAGGAACTGATGTTTGACAACTGTTAGTCAGTCAACGAGTGATTGGACAGACAGATGGTGATGCACATGACAAATTTCCGCTTCAGCTGTTTCATTTTCGTTTTGTTTTCGCAAACATCAAGTGAATGTAAAACAATCATATCACTGTTGCTTGAAATGTAAGAATAGAATTGACGACAGAAAGATTGTACTACTGATGTCAGTTGGGGGTTAAAGAGGAATAACTCCAGAGCTGGTAAAGAGCTTTTATCACATGAACGTAACTCTTCTTTAATATAATTTTTAAATTTTATTACCTTCTGAATATCAAGTATTTTCCTAATATGCTACCGTACTTCTATCACATCCACCAAGAACACCTAACTTTGGTGGAAAAGATCCGCACTCTAACAATACTTTGATTATTCACCACAACCAGCGACCATTGTTCATTGTTTATATTAACCGCATAACGTATATGGCTTTTCGGATTACCTGTTTCATTCCTTTCTAGAATTGTTGGCATCAGTTCGGCTCAAGAGATTGAAAACGGTTTTTTTGTTTGATTTATTTGTAATCGCAATGTCCTGTTTTTTCTCCCTATGTTGTTTTGATTTGTCCTGTATGAGACAAAATAAAGTATCAAACAAAGTTCTAGTTATCATTTATCTTCCTTTGTAATGGTGCTCTTATTTATTAAAGGGCACAGAGTTGTGTTAACTCGTTTTGTGTATATAACGTTAATTTAAGAAGGCAACGATGTGTCTGTTTACTACGCGTTAATAAATATCAAACAATTGACGTCGTACATCACTCATGTTATTATCTTTGAAAGTTGTGTAAAGCTTAGTGTTTTTGAGTACAATTCACGTCTCAAGTTGAAATAATGACCTTAAAGATGAATACTTACAACAAAAGGACTATTCCTTCAATTACTTCTTACCCATTTAGACGAAGGGTTTATTTATTTAAAAAAAATAATGACTTTGTTCTGACAATACATTAACCGTTAACATATAACTTCTAAAGAATTGTCCAAAAATATCCAACAGGATTAATTTGGAGCAGAACTGGTCATTGGTACAAAATACGTTTTGCTAAATGTAATAAAGTACTGTTGTACAAATTAATCGTTTATCTGATTATTATTATTATTCGTAGAGATAATATCGCAATGATTGGTTTCTTGCTGAAAATTCTAAGAATATTAAGTTCCCTTTTCCGCATTCAAAAACTGGACATGTTCATAACTATGTGACCTATTATTCCCGTATGTTACATCGTTAATGTTGTTTGTTACCAAAGTTAAGAATGGATTTTAGAATATTTCTACAAAGCAACGACAATACAAAGAAGAAAAAAATTCATCAAGGGAATCTGTAAATTGAGTAGTACTCTAAAATTGATTATTTCAATGGAATTTCACCGAATTGTTAATTACTTACCTTACAAGCAAATTCTACATTGTAAGTAAAATACAGATCAAACACACGCGTTGATCAAGGTGATGGGTGGTTAAACAGTATTTTACATGTCTTTTGTTTCAATGGAATTACTAAGAAATATTTATTGTGTAGCTTACCTTACCTTTAGTGAACAGTAATGACACTATACGCTTATGCTGTAATATGCCACCGCTGAAAACAATGCTTGGAATGCAAAATGATATACATACTCTTCTTTTTTTAATGTTTTGTTCTAAGCAGGTGTATGTCGAACTATGAAACCGAAGTAAACCTTGATATCATATCGTTTTTCTTGAATAAATACCAGGATACACCGTGTCAATGGGCCGTGAGCTGAAACAGAGGGAAAGTCAGAATATTAATGATAATAATATCCCCACGTAAGTGAAACTATAACCAATTTGATGAAAGTAACTGCAGGTTATAGCGTTTAAAAGGAATTATTTCTTTCTGCGATGTGAGCTTAGGAAAAACACACATCGAGTATATATATAATATATATAGAATGTTTAGTAAGTTAAGTCCAAGATAACGAAATGATTTAATAAATTAACGTGCAATAAACGAATGCTATAGCATAACAAAATTAATTCCAGTTTATCAACTGAGATATCAATAACATATCATATAGAATGATAAAGTCGATTTTTCAGTTCTGATAACATAACTCCGTTCGTCAGTATTGTAGTTTTATGGAGCTACCAACCGAAATATATGTTGAAATCATGTTCTTTTTGCACACAGAGTTACATCAAATGTGATCATTAAAAGTCAAGGGGTAGAAAAATACAGCGATTCTGTGAGAAGAGCGGTTTGTTTCATACAACTTCTCTAACAAATTTTATTTTTAAGCTAGAGCTCTCTTATTTCACAAATGGTGCTAAATTTTGCAACACCAGCAACAATATACACCTTTTAGCACCATGCACACTCACAGGACGTGGCGACGTCCGTACATCAGCAACAAGATACACCTTTTAGGACCATGTACCAGCTAACAACCGAAATAAGTTGAAATCATGTTCTCTTTGCACACAGAGCCACATCCAATGTGACCTTGAAAAGTCGAGCGGTAGTAAAATACAGCAAATCTATAAGAAAAGCGGTGTGTTTAATACAAATTCTCAAAAAAATATAAGTTATAACTCTCTTATTGCACAGATGTTACTAACTTTTGCAACATGCCGCACACCAGCAGCAAGATACACATTTCAGCACCATGCACACTAACAAGACGTGACGAAGTTTTCGATTTTAGAAGTATCTTCGTTGGAAGCAACAGCAGAAGCCCTGAATGGATCGGCATGTCTGGCGCTATTTACTCTTACGCAATCAAAAACATATACTTGCAGAGAGCGTTATTGTCAAATTTCTATTAGTTCTTTTTTCTGTTTACAATAAATGTGTATGTGATTGAACACAAGCTAATTATTGCAAAACATTTAGTTAAAGGATATTCCCGTGGCTGATATTTATCGTTTGAAAAAAATCACCGTACATTTTCTGCATCTTTTGGACAGCACCACATCGGTGACGAAAGCATCTGTAAACAGCAGAACAAATAATGTAACACGGTAGTTGAGCTGAAGAGGTCTTTTGGTATTTTTAATGTACAATAATTTTATCCACCTTGGAAATTATACTTAAAATTCCTAAAGTAATTTTTTTTAAATGTGGTAATTTCCAAGGTCAATTCAACAAGAAGAATAATTAGGACAATACATCTGTTGAAAAGGACTGGCCTGATAACATCATAAACCATAAGATCCATCTCCTGGAGTTTAGAAAAGTTATCTGTTAGAAATCGTGCACGTTTAAAATAATCAAATCTTGTCTTAAGAAAACGTTTTTAGTATGCTGTGTTCAGCTAGAAGTGCATACCATTCCCTTGCCACGTAAGCTCCGCATTGTGTGCCACCAGAATATTCCTTGAAGAAACTAGTCACCTGCACATCGGTGATGCAAAGCACTTGAAGCAATTATACACAGTTCACTGATTGGTACATTTTACATTCCGACCAAAAATGCAAACTTACCCAGAAAACATTCTTATCTTAAGATATATAGATCATGTGTATGGAATCATAAAGAGGTACGGTGTACACCTACGGGTACCCCAAGAAGGAATGGTAAACCAAGCTATGTTCTGTATTTGATTGGAAGCTTCTGCTGCGGACTTATACACATTCAAGAGGGTTACTCTACGTCGATGTTAACGGGTTTAGTGCATGTTTAGCATTCAATTATTCCATAATACGTCATATATAGGTGATGTTTAAATACAGAACCACTTTAATTGTATCATTGGACGAAAAGGTTACTTGATGATTGTTCACTTTGTTTTTCTAGACTATCGTGCAAATGTTATTGCCTTACTCGATTATTGTTAATTGGCATTTCTAAATATTAAAATAGAAAATTGCTCGATGACTTTCCTTTCAAAATGCCTGCATTATTTATTGCAATAACAAGCATAAAATTACACCATTGCACAAAAATATAACTAATGTTTTCTTACTTACCTTTCTTGCACGATGCTCACACAATATGAGTATGAGAAGTGTTCTGACTCACTTAAGACGATACCTTAGAGACGAAAATGTAACGATTAGAATAGAGATATTCTGCTCGTTTCAACTCACAAAAGCCTGCTATTGTCTTGAATACCGAAACGGTTCTGATAACGGCCAGGGTACAATTATCGTTACATAAATTGTTACAAATTGTGGAACACACATCACACTCGTAATACGTTTGTGGAAATTACTAGAGTCCTTGCATTCCTCACTGTATTCTATGAAAAGAGGTCAATGAGCCCAAGGAAGGAAAGTAACAACGTTGTTACCATTGACTATAAATGGTGTTAAAATTGCTTTTGCCATTGAACTTGTTCATCTTAGTGTCACGTGTGACTTATTACAAAGAACAAAGGCAAAATGTATCTAAGTGTTCTGCTTGCTAATGAGACTATTACAAGAAGTGAACTGATTAGACGAAACAAGAGTCTATAAAACTTGTTGTGTTGTATTGCTTCGACGTTGTAACACCACTTATCTAACATCTAAGGGAAATGCACCTTTACACTTCCGTTGATTGATGTAGAATGAAAAAAGAAAATATTGTTCTTGAAAATATTAGTCTGGACTAATTGTATAATTTTTGTGATCAAAATAGTCACATATAAATATGTTTTGCATGCTTTGTCGATTCTTTAGTCTTCCAAATAAAATATATATATGGAAAATATTATAGATTTTCTATTGTAGTAACGTTGCTGCTCGCATCCAAATGTGTTTATACAACTACAACTTCAAATTTCATTCCACCTTAAATTAGTCAACGAAACATTGAACCAATCATGTGCTCTATTTCTTGCCTCTGGCCACTTTGTACAACCCTTATCCAAATATTAATCAACATTTTGTTGCTAATAAAGATTTGTGGGTTGTGTTATTGTGGTCGTCAAAATTGTTCAAATTGGAAAGAAATTGGACTAGAGACTATACAAAATTCGAATTCCCACTGTCTGACAAGTAGATCAATTCTAGTAGGAAAAACCAAATCTTTTTCGTTTTACATTTCAGAGGAAAGTAAGTGAGCTGAATTATATTGAGATTGATCACGAAGGTAGCAAAAATGGTTGTCATCGTATCAATAAAAGTGACAATGTGTGCGAGTATGCTACTGTTGTTAAGACTACGCCTTCAAATGTCGCTTCCGAGAGAGAGTTGAATGTCTGTGTATGAACAAAGTGTAACAAATCTCGATTTATCAAGAAGATTCCAACCATGGCAGCAAACTCAGGAAAACGTGTTCTCGTGTGTGCTACCAGCTGACTCTGCATCTCAATTTGGCCAGTTTCCAAATCCTGGAAAGAAATGGTGGTCCTTATTTTCTTCTAGTACGTTGGCCTTGCCTTTTTTATCTACATTTTTATGTAGCTAAGTTACTTATATTTTTATATATATTCTTATAGTACATACACATATTAAATATCGACGCACTGAAAAGTAACAATAATAACTCTCATAAAGTATCAACTAGTGAATTTAATCCATTGCACTGTCCACAGAAAGAAGGATCTGCTGGAACTTAAGTTAACTTTTTAACCAGAAACCGACGTTAGCAATTTTTAGCAAGATTCTTCAGTAAAAGCTAGGCTCGGTAGAATTACGACGGCGGTCGTGGACCCCAAATTTCTTCCTTTTTTTTTAAGTGGACAACGGAAGGGATTAGTTTTCATAATTTTTTGAGTAAGAAAGTAGAAATGATACTGGGCCTTATATTGTTACAATTCATGTAAACAGAAATTCAAAATTTAAACTTTCTAATGGTACGTAGGTTTTATCTAGGAATCAGGGACGTAGTCGGAAGAAGGGAAGATGTAGTCCAGAGGGTACAAAAATAACCAAACACGAAACAGGGACTGAATTAAAAAGTTATCAAAAGAAACTAACTAACTAATTACGGTTTATTAAACAAGTAAGGCTAATTTTTACAACATCGATGCAGTGGCAGATTTACGGGGTGCAGGGGGCGCGTCCTTTATCGGTCCTTTTTTTTACTAAAATGTGCTTAAGAAATTAAACCTATATGTAGACTTAATCATAGTTCAAAAATGTCTCGCAATGCACCATTTGACGTTTAAGGCTAATTTTTCATTGGAAAGGAATATTCCTTAGCTGACAGGTGAACTGTTTAATACGCGTTGTGGTAAAGTGTGTTTTCAACTACCAGGTGAACATTTGTGAATAAGTAACGAGCTTCTTTATTCAATGTGCAATTACTATGGCTTTGACTATATCTTAATGTGCGTGTGTCATTGTATTTTAAAACGTTGCTTTTTATTAGTGTCAGTATCAGCATGGTAACCGCAAATTTCTTTACATAACCAGTAACTTGAGCAACTCAATAGAAAAGTTACGGTCCCGTTAAAAATCATCCGAAGTTTGTTTGTAATATTAGTAGCAGTTGTCAACTCGACGATTAATAGCCCCGTTAATATATGATCAATTTGAAACAAAATGATACATTTCTTAAGATATAATGAGCAGTTTTAAGAAAATGGCAAAATGATTATCTATCCATTCAATAAATTGAAGCAACATGTTGCACTGATTACTAATTTATTCCAATAATTCAACACTTTGAAACAAAATCACAAACTGATCATTGGTTCGTGGAACAAAAATCTCTCTAGCCATCTGACCACTGCATCAAGCATGACGTTACCGTTTAGTCCCCATTTATATAATAGAGAAGTAACGATTGAAAAAGTTATAATTATTAGAAAACTAAATAAATTGTAATTGGAAAGTACCCTGTGGTTGGACAATGTAATTAAAAAGTAACACCATTTTGGAATCATCACGTTTTCACAAGTGTAAATAAATATTTTTGTCAGATCTGTTAAATGCAGTAAACTTTAAAGCCTCATTTTCCCCATATTTGTGTTTTTGATATGCTTGTCATTGAATAACCTCACTAAACTTTAAGTAAGCTTGGCAGATAGTTTTCTGCTGCTGTGTAACCATTCCTTAACATAACCTATTTATTGGATGATATTCTTTATGTTAACTGTTTTTGTGTTATATTATAAATTGACCACACATAACCACTGTAGAACTGACTTAAACATGTGTGTATGTTATTACTGAAATACTGACATACCCTAACTATTTAATAAATGCACATATTTAACAGTTACGGAATGGGTTTTCAACATAAAATTATAAAGCTCTTTTCATATCCTTAATATTAACTTGGGTCGTAGTAAGGTAATACTTCATGTTCTATTGATGAATATTTGCAATACAAACACTAGCATGAAATACATGGCAATAGGAGCCTATTAACTAAATATAAGGTAACATATTGTAACGTGAATGGTCTTTATACTCCTAATTTTGGAGGTTTAAATCTTAATTTATGGGTTTCACAGTCTAAGTAGGGAATTATAGTATTAGTAAATCAATATGATTATTGATTTGAATGTATACGACATATTTGCACATGTTTAAGGGGATAATGTTGTTGCTGTCTATTAAATAGCTAAAAGCATTGTAATTAGCTTGTTGTATTTAACAATTGTGTAGTACATTTACCAGAGTGAGACAAAATAAATGACAGTTTAGTTTTTTTACCAAAGACAAACTTACCACAGTCATTGAATATTTGTGCGCAGATCGCTTCTCGGCCTATTGGCTAAAATCATGTGTAGTATCTGTTCCCTTTCGAGGGGAATGGTGATATACACCCGACGATGATCACACAGTCACAGTCCCGATGCAAGGGGACTGGGGTTGAGAGCGGATCAGTTGTTCGGTAGTTTTGTTTTCGTGCCCAGATTCTTTCCTGGGTGACTTTTCTTAAAAAGTACTTGTGCGCAGATCTTTCTCGGCCTTTTGGCTAAGGTCATGTGTAGTATATGTTCCCTTTTGAGGGGAATGGTGATGCACGACGATGATCACAGTCTCGATGTAAGGGGATCGGTGATGAAAGCGGATCAGTCGTTCGGTAGTTTCATTTTCGTGCCCAGGTTCTTTCCTGGGTGACTTTTCTTCAAAAAGTATTTGTGCGCAGTCTTTCTTGTTGTATCTGTAACCTGGCGTGGGTCATTAGTAACCGATTCACAGGCTAGCAACGCTTTTACTGGGGCTTGCCAGTTTAGCAGAATGGCTGAAGGTACTTGACTATGCAGAGGAACTCGGAACGCAACACTATACTATATACTCAGTATGAACTGGCACAGTTGTTTCAAGAGGTGATTTGGTAAAATTTAACGCTAAATAAGATATTTATATCTTAAACAGAAGGTTTAAATAATATCTTGGTCAATCGACATTTTGTATTTGAATATGCCGCAAGTAGACATTAAAACAAACTATTGTCCAATGATGCATATCAAATTGCTTTTAAAACTGACATGCTTTTTATTCTGCAAGGATTAATTATTGTATGTGTTTTTGTATAAGTAATTGACATGTATATGGAGAAACCTCCATGTAAAAAGAGGAATTCCAGCATTAGGGTATTAACTAGTTTATATAAGTTCTATTGTAACTAAGAAAAGTGCCTGTTTAATGTTGTTAATTATGAATAAAACACGACTGACTGATTTTCTATTTCATTATACTTTGATTAGTTTTCGAAAGTACTCAACCCACTCTATGAGCACAGCTAATAAATTTACAGGGATCAAATAAAAACATGCAAATTTTAAGTGTTTAATATTTAAATGAAGTTAACATACAACATTATTTTGCTGAGCTACAAGTTATTTATATCAAAAATTGCTCCCCAGATGTTAAAATAAGCACACGATCATACAAACGATACACGAAAACATTTAACTGCTTGTCTAGTGTTATAAGCATGATGTACTTTCTGTGAATTAAATCAAAATCATTCCAAATACTGCATGAACTATTCCAAAACGATGTCGTTCTCGATTCGAGTCACACATGAACGAGAAACCCAACAATGTCCTTTAACATTGGAGAAACTGAAACAAAAATTGCCATCACGTGATCAGAATTCGACGAATAGGACACAGTACTGGCCTTTCAACAGATCCATCAGATCCTGAGATAACCAAGTTTAAGTTTGTGTAAAAGTAAGTGGGCCTGACGTTTTGATCCAGGATCTTCTTCAGAGGCTGGATGATAAGTAACAGTAACAGAAGGGACAAATACGAGCATAGAATACAGACAGGTTTATGAGCAGGGTGAACACAAAAGAGATGTAAGAGGATTAGTAAGAAACCACAAGGGGGATGAAAGGAGTTTTTCATTTTGATTCTACTACTGATGAAGATCCGCCTTAACGAAATAATATGAGAATAAGTCAGTTTAACTTGTGAGAGGGGGGGGGGGGCGGGGGATGTTAGAAAAATCTAGGCTAATTATCTGTTCCGCCAAAAGAAGATCAAACTATTTAGCTTTAATACAGGCAAGTTAAACATTTATTCCTTGGTAACTTATGAAAGGAACGGTTACATTTATGAATGAGAGTAGCTAAATTTAATGATATTCCAACCAAAACTTAAAACGTGCGACTAGTGCAACGGCAGCGCTAATTGTCAATAATATCAACAAAAACATATTATTTTTCAGATTTTAATAATTGTTTCAACCGAGAGGGCAAAATGCAGTTTTCTGTCTAGTTTTCTGAATGTTATCGTTTATTTTCTGTTGAGGTCGTTGACAATATGTCCCTTCCACACTTGAATGTAAATTGTAATAACTCAACTAAAAAAATTCCTTTCATCTCTGAATACCCTGGATCACATGCCACATCATTTGGCATTGTCAAATTTGTGATGCGATGTGAACATGTCATAAGACGCTTTAAAATTCTTGTTGTGCTATTGAGCTTCTTGTTGCATCCGACGAACTGACTAAATGAACGATTTAATAGGCTAAGTAGAATATTAACTTCAATTGATGAACCTCAGATGTTTCAAGTTTAATTAAAAACAAAAGAGATTCAACCTAGTCACGACATTAATATTAGACAACAATAATATTAGAGCTGTTGACACCCTTGAACTATGTATAGTGAGAAGGGAGATCAACCCTCAGAAATCCATTTCTTATAAATGCACAATAACCACCGTGATTTATCACTAATCGCAGGAATGGTTATGACGTACCTCAATTTGTTTTCTTCTTCTAATCTGACTGAACTACTATTAGTCTCTTGCTTTACTTTGTTTTCTCTCATATAAACAGGTACACATTATGGAACACACACTTTTACACAAAGGTAGAATAGAAACCTTTTAAACTACATTTCCCCTTTATGGCTAATGACTTTCTTTTAATAAGTCACTGTTAGTTACGTAGAACAACAACTTTGATACCTCTTATGAACCATGACAGCTGTTCATTTACTTCAGTCATAAGTTAATCATTGATTAGGTATTGAACATCCAATTTCAAATTTAATATATTCAGTTTCATACTCTCGAAATTTGAACAGAATAGAGATTATCTGTCGACTAACCAGATTTTGTTTCGCAATGAAAAGAATCTCTTATTACACATTGTTTGAAAACTTCTGACCTGATTCGTTTTAAAATTGCTGTCACATATGCCACAGCTCTTTTCAGTACATCAATGATTACCTTGGCATCACATTATTCGATAGTTGTATTAGGGAGATGACAGAGATTGGAAATCCCTCTTCTTGAAACGTCACGACCTTTTAATGTTCGTTAATCATTTTCATGTACAAATCATGTGATTAGCAAGTACTTTCATTGTCCCGTAAGAGTAAGTATATCAACCCTTCCTAGGGATGTTGAAGCTCTCATTATCTAGAAAATCTTTAGACAATGGTACAGTATGACCAATACTTGAAAGGTAATGCGTTTATGCTACAATATTTATCACTACTTTGCTTTTAGATTAAAACGACTGAAAGTCAACTCTACAGTATCATATATCACAGCTTTTCACTACTTTTAATTAGTTAGCATTCATTTCTACCTATTTGGAATAATTTCCTGCATTTTCATTTAAACTGTGAATACATTTCTGGAAATGAAATATTAAAAGACCATCCGCGATGGCACTGACTGTGACGCCTCGCAGTTCTTATTTCTAAATGGTTTAAAAAGTTATGCCGGATGACGATACTAGTCATTACATGGTGTAATCACTCAATGCAGTATTTAGCTGAAACATTTAACTCGGTATTTTGCTGTTTTTCTATCTTTAGCAACTACCAGGTTCCATTAATAGGCTAATTAAAAGAATTATGTGACATAGACAAATATATGTTTACAAATGATCTATCCATAAATAAGGACTGCTAAAAATGGAATGTTAAGAACATCATATATCTTAACACATAAATCAGTAGAGCTTGAATTCGCGTCTTATAATACATACATAACACAATCTGGATTAATTAAAAAAATTCTAAACCAGTAGTTCAAGAGCACAGCATACTGCAACGTATGATTTTTGTTTGTTTAATTGTATGCGGTTGTAGTACTTTGACCAAGTGTGATAATGAATATTTGCATTTGCGATATTGAACACTGGCAATAAACAGGTATATACCACTCGCAATGGTAACTACACAAAATGTTGACCTTTAGGGACCACGGAAACTACCTACAGGTAGGGACACGATATATTTAACGTTGAATAATGTTTATGAAACGTTGCAAGATTCTCATCTATGAAAGATTGATCAGACTTTGTTTTGAATGTTAGTCTCACACTACTTGTTGTTGCTGTTACTTTAAGACAGTTATGGTTCATTATGTGACATATGACATAGTAAGTATTACATGACATATGACATATTTTGTGCTTTCAATTTAATTGTGAAATGATGAAAAACCTATATTGACTCGTAGCAACAGGTTGGCATGAAGATATACAAAGAACGAAAATGATCCAAAAGTATCATATCAAGGCATGCGCGAATTTTTGCCTTTCTGAAAATTAAAAACAACTGTAATTTATGTCAGCTCAAAGAGTAAGTTTCAGGAATGAAATACGACATGATCATACATTTTACTTTAATGAAAAGCAAAATGGAACTGATATTGTATCAGCGTTTCGTTTGAGGTTTCGACGCACTATAACGATGCCTGGCTATGATCGCCATGAACAATAATAACCCCAAACTGCAAAGCTACAGTTACAATGGTAGTATGCTTTACGTTAAAGACAGCAAGCCAATTGTAAAGCTGCCTTTAAACGGACTATGAACATATCTTCATGAAGCATTCACATCGATAATTTCCCTGACTGCTTAATTCCATTTCGTTAGCCACGATTGTTTATCTTTACGCATATATTTGTGACGCCAAATAAACTGTACAAATTGCTAACAAAACATGACAACTTCCGCTGTTTAAGTTAATAATGCAAATGGGTACAGTGTCTGCGTTAATGAATAAGCTTGGCAAACTGTTATTATAACATTATAATTCTGACTTAATCCTGTTAGAAATTCAAATCTCTTAGCCTACTAGCGGAATAAATTCAACACGTAAACCTTTGAAAAGAAATTTCTAATTTCACTTGAAGTCAAAACAAACATAATTAATTCGATTACATTACGTTAGACACATCGGAATTTCATCACATGCCATATTATACCCAAAAACATTAATTTAATGAAACACCAATGGCATCTATCTTTGAAGCTAAGTCCTTGTTATTACACTTTTTCTCCATGATTGTGTAGTTATGGTTGTAATTGTGTAGTTGTAATTGAGTGATTAGAAATGATAAGTTGAAAAGGAGTAACGTCATTTGGATATTTTATTTCGATTATACTTCCTTGCCTGTAGAGAGGCTTTATTATACGTTTGCTGCATTTGTAAATGAGGCAAACGCTTATATTTATTTTCATCGATACACTATACCAGTATACCTGTTACGTAAAGTTCATATTACAAAGGACAATACAACAAAGTACATATCGTGTACTATGGCGCCTGCATTTAAAGATAAGCGGGGGACTTTGATCGACATTTACGTTTCTGTAAGTTTCGTTTTGTAACTGGTTTTACAATAGACTGTGCGTGTACAATGTCTGGATAGTGCAGATATGGGCTGTACATAATATTGAACTGATTTTATGTAAGACGTTATTTTTCTTTAGCAACAATGAAAGTTTGTAGTGCAATATAAACAGTGTAGAGTTTGGATACATTTATCACCAATCGTTCTTAAAGAAAGAAAGACTCGAAGAAAATATATATAACAAAAGAGGAGAACGAACGGAATGTGTATGAAGACTATAGAATACAATATTGCGATTTTCATTTGTATGGAAGAAAGAAATGCCGACGTGCGAACGGGAGTTATAAGGATCTCTTTCAGCTTATAGTTGGTAAGTTTGTATCGATTCACTTTGCATTAAATAAATGATTAGTAATGTGGTTTGGTTAGGGAATTACAATTTATACCAATAAAATGCATGTAGAAGAAAATAATTTGCAGTTGTAAAAGACATGCTCTGGATCTTTCGTGTCATTAAGTTAATTTTGTTTCATTACTCGAGAAAGTCACCTCCTTATAAGCAACCTTACCAGTAGAGTCAAAAGGAAATTAGTACTTAAACAGATTCAAATATATATGATCATATGACACCGCACCAATTACTTGCTTTTAATAGTTTGAGTCGTTAAAATGAGTAACACAAACTGATCGCATGCCGATCAGTTGCTATATTAGGTGCTTCAAGGTCATATATATTCCCGTTACTGGAAACAAAGTAATGTTCTAAGCCTCTGGAAATGTAATTGTCTTGCAATATGTTTAATGACCGGTCTGTTCGCTAATATTATAGTCGACGTTATTTTGGTATAATTTGTTAATTTGAAGGAATGTGTTAAAACAGTTTACACTAATTGAAAACAAGTGGAAAATGCAGCTGAATACAAACACTTTAATACATTGACATTTGTATTGAGAGCAAACTGACGCCCACGCTGGTCACTCTGAAAACTAATGTTTTAAAGATATAACTGACCAATCTGTTTAATAATATTGAAGTGCACGCGAATTTGATATCGTTGGACGTCAAACATAGAGTGACAAAATATGCATGCTTATGGTAAGAAATAAATTAGTGGTTGAGTTAGGTAGGTTATAATATACACTAAAGAAGTTACCTTCACATGCTTTCACAGCTTTTCCACACGTAGACGAAATGAAGCACGCCACAATTACAGCTGTTATTTTTCTTCTCGCAATCACCCAAGGATCAGGTAAATGTATAACTTTACTTGTACGTCTTCGGTTAGAAAAAAACATCCGACTTTTCGTTACCTTTGTTTAAGTTAATTGGTTATATATTTTATCTATCTAAAATATGTAAAAAAAGTTTTAAACTGTAACCTGTATAATTAATAGAATAAAAAGGTATTACCATTTGAATGTGTTCATGTTATATTGTAGACCAAGCTTTCATTGCCGCTAAAGCGACTTTCTAAGCAAATCCACCGAATTTGTTTAGCTTATAAATATACTCTTTTGGTGAGAAATCCGGGTTAAACAACTTTCACAAGTAAGGCATTTCGTCAATGTGTGATATAGTTGAAACGTGATATAACTCTTTGCTTTATTTTTCTAATATTTGTCATGTTTTATAGGGTAATATACTTTATGCTGTCACTGGAACAATTCCAGTTATAATTATTTTTGGCCTCGGCATTTGCAACCCACATTTCTGTAGCAAAAAAATAAAATATTTTAATAATGGATTAGAAGAAAACCACTTATAATGTAATTTGCCTCGTTGATGTCACATGTGCATTTTCCAACCTCTATTTTTGGGCTTCAGTGTACATTAATCCTACAATATTTCTAAAATGCTTAAAGAAGATATTTTCTTATTGATATATATATGCCTATTGATATATGTTTTTTTTTATTTTTACGCATGTAACTAACAATAGGTTGTTAATTATCTTGTTTCATATATTTTTAGAAATCTTTCAATTTGAAAAGACCAACTAGCTTATATATCTCATGATTTACTTTATTGATATTATATTTGACAGCCGAGTTTCAATGTCCGTCAGCCACATTTGTAGAACTGGGGAAGGATGTACTTATTGATTGCTTAATTTCTGACGTGAACGACATATACTGGTTGAGAGGAACCGAGGAGGACCATTATCCCATCGTCAAAATAGAAATGAGTCTAAAGACGATAAGTAAAGTAGCACAGGATCATTTTGATATCACTGATAGCGGCGCTCTTGTAATAAGAAACGCTTCAAATGACCTTACTGGAAGTTACGTGATGCTACACTATCAAACAAACCATGTCAAAGAGGTCGACACTGTGACCTTAAATGTCACAACGTTAGGTAAGTTATCATGTGTAACACGTTGCATGTTTTCTAGACTTATGAATGGATTGTGAACTGTGCAAATACATAATATCCACATCATATTCGGGATCTGACTTGAAATAGAAATTTCTAAAATGTTACCATTGAGAGTTATAGAAAAGATAT
>KN886612.1:69598-102540 GCA_000934455.1 Apostichopus parvimensis
TCCGACGGAATATCGAGTCTACTGATCATTGGAGCTGATCTAGAGGACGCTGGGGATTATTCGTGCAATACCAAGTCATATGCGCATGTGGAAATCGAAGGTAATGTAGCAAATTGTTTTATATAGTCTGAAGTTTTAATCAATGTAGCTAATTGTCAATTACTTTTCCACAAAGTTTCCCAGGTATTATTTGATTTATGTGAATTACGGTTACTTGGATATATGCTCATTTGTAATTCGGGGTAACGTCTACAGGCTGGAGTAGATTCCAATAGAACGAAATAGCCCAATCTTGAAACTCAACGAGGAAGATTACCAATAATCAATTAAGTATTACCGTTCGATTGGGAAACCGTGGTTTCATGATATGTTCAACGTGTTCAAAGGAGGACGTTACCATGCACATAGTTAATGTCACAAAAATATACGTCTGCGACAGGAAATGTTTGTATATTTTGCTATCCCCACTCTTAATTGTTTAATTGATATTCCATTAATGTAGCTGTTTTTATAAACATGTGTACTGCCACGGCATGACTTGTATTGAATAATGAGCAAGTTCCATACTAACCTGAGAGGCAAACACACAACAAATCATATTACAATAATAACTACTGCAGTGTAGCCCTTTTATGACATCATGCAAAACTCAAAGAAATTGATATCCAGCAAACCAAACTGCAATTCCCTTTAAAAAAAATGTTCATCACTTTCATTGTGAAAAAAAATCTTTATTGGAATGATAGATAATAGCACAACATATTTTTTTTTTAAGCTTTTATTAAGAAATAAAGGCAATGAGTGACGGAAGTTAATGATAATGATAATCCTAAACTATTTGTAATATATTTATGCCCGTCTGTAAATATTAAGTACCGTTCAACAGTTGATATGAGCGCAATCTCGAAATACAAACAATCAAATCATGTTTTCGACACCAAAATCCGAGATTACCCATTTATAATAGCCACTAATAGATGATAACGAAATTAGTGCAGTTCGTCTCCACTAGCCAACCTTGTTAGGACTATTGCATTCTGCATTTCCTTTAATTTTCAACAGCTCCACCTTCATTGAGAATCATGTTTAATGTTACCGACGATGAAGGCACTAATTCTACAGATAGTCATGGTGTCATTGATATAACATGTACTGCCAGAAATGCTAGACCGGCAGTGATGATACGCTTTAAGACCGATGTTAACGAATGGATAAATCCGTCTGAAACTTGGACCGTATCTAAAGGCGTGACCTTTGATACATCTGCTACTTTGAAGTATAATATTCGTAAAAACCAAACCGACTTTCTTTTAACATGCCAAGCATTTGGTCAAACAAGTGTTTCGGCCATAGAGAAGAAAATACATCTTTGTAAGTATATATGACTAACTAAAATAATAACATATAAGTGTTAAATGAAATGAAATCAGTATCCGTATTTTATACTATAATTGACGACACGGTACAGCCATGACAGCTCGCACGGTACCTTACATAACGTCATTAATTGAGAACCCATCTTGTTTTTTCAAACAAAATATGGATTATCTTAATATAAAATAAAGCAGACACGATGAATATATTTACATATGCTACTAAATTTACTTGTGAAAATTAAATGATGCAAGCCGCAGTTTTCAAAATACTCTCTTTGGCATACACTATAACTGTAACGAAATATGTAATATATAATATCAAATTTCCCAAGAAGAATAATGTCACCGAAAGACCGAAAGATGATAATCTATCACGAAATCATTATAACATTGAGCTAGTCTTTGAACTGTATATCATAGTTAAATTAATCATTAATTTCAAATTAGGAATGTCACTGAACTAGCTTCAGTGGATAACTGAAGAACTAAAATTGGGAAAACTGTCACATCCACACATAACTCAACGTTAGGTATATTAGTTTAGGTTGAATAGTAGTTATAGAAAATGAACTTTGAGATATATACTATCTTTATTACGTTAGGAGGAAGTCACGACTACGTACTATAATATTGATGGTAAGCAAGGAATGTAAAACTAGTATAACAGACACACACTAGGTTGAAATTTTATCTGGATTCTACTAAAATTAATGTACGCTCGTTTAAGGAAGTAGCAATTAGAAGAACAAAACTTAGAGCAAATGATAATTGTACATTTTCTTTCAACCTTTAAATTACTGTTGATGTAGGCGCTAATTAGTACCTTTTATTGCCATTGAATATCGAGTCTGCAAGGTATACTGAAGTAAAATAGCATAACTGATACAAGAAAGGACACATTGAAATATTTGCAGTGTCTAGTTCGTAATATTTCTCCATAATACCTCTCATGATCAATTACAAAACGGTGTTGATTTCAACACGAAACAGATCTACCGATATGTAACATAACAATCTCTGGCAACGAGGTTAGATGTACATGTCAAGCTAATCCACCAGTGGACAAATATCGAATGGAACTTAATGGAAATTTACAAGACGGAGATGTTTTGTATATTGAGGAAAGCAACTCTGCGAATGTAACATGCTTTGGCACAAACGGAATGGGAACCGGACTGTCCAGTCTTCTGTTCCCTGGCAACAAGGCTGGTAAGTACAAGCATTGATATAGAGGCATGAACAACAAATGGAAAGGTAATTTGTCAGTGCTTCTTTGTGAGTTAGTAGAACAATAAAATAACGTTCTACGCTAGGACAAAAAAGGCTTTAATTAATAGATGCTGTATTATTTTTGACAATTAAAGTGAATACTGATCAACTCTAATTTTCATTTTAACATATCAAAGAGTTCGTTAGACCCATTCCAACATTGCTGTCATTAGTTTTACACTAGGTGTTAACATTAATCGTAGGCTACTCTAAAAATTTCTTCCTGAAACAGGTTTTGGCATACTCTCAATCGTAGTCACGATTTCAGTTGCTGTCGTGCTCATTGTTCTGGCCGTCATATACATCAAACGTCGATTTAGTTCAAGAGGAGAGAAATCAGACGGTATGTATTTATGTACACATATATTCCTGCGTGAATGGATGATTCCATTGAAGTGTGAATGGATGTAATGATGATGAATTGATGGGTAGACGGATGGATGGGTGGGTGAAAGACTGATTGACTGCCTGGCTCCCTGTATGGCTGGATATATGTGTGAACGGACTGTTGGTTTATTGATCGATGAGTGACTGGCTGGATGCATGTGAATATCGCGAGCATGATTGATGGATTGTATGATGAATGGATGGATATAAAACTGGATCCAGGGATACATGAATGAACGGATGAACTACATAACACATCCTGTTGATAGTGTGCGCAATTAATAATATGCTTGCTTTATAAATTACATATTCTGACGATGCGATATATCAATGGAAGGGCAAGCTAATCCTGATGCAAACGAACCCATTTGAAGTAGGCCTACTTGGCATTAAGTTGTGAAAGAAAACTGTATCTTAGTTATATAAAATAACAAGAACATTTTTCACGATTCCAACAAAAGTCATGCTATTAATAACAACGGTAGTCACTACTAATGTTTGAGTTACTTTTATGGTTTAGTTTTCTTAAGTTTTTAAATTTAGATTCCGTATTTGGGTTAATCTGTCGAATTGGAAGCCACCGACGTAAAATATGTAACCCATAAGCCCTTACGGTCTTCCCCCACATTCGTGGTTGCTTAATCGTTATAAACATAACTGACTTATTATTATTATTAAATCTGGAGATAAAAAGCTTGCTGAGGCTATATTTTATTAATAAGAATATTGTCACATTACACTTTGTAAACATTGGAACGTAAGATCAATAACAAGGAACCATTACAGATGCTGCCGCCTATATCTTTCTGAGATGTGGACAAATCCTATTTCGCATTCGATCATACATATAAGTAAAGGACTGGTGCGTAAGCTATGCGCGCTCGTCCTCGAACCATGAAGTTGGATCACTTTTGTACTATAAGTCTGGAAGGGGAATACTTCTCGCGTAAGTAGTCACTGTTATTGGAAAGCGCACTGTCTAACTTAATTTGCACACTCAATGTTGCTTTATTATACACACATCTGTAACTGCTTAAATGTCCAAATTCGTTACGTCGTATGGCATTAGACCTGGCATGCAACACATAGGCCTACATTGAAATTATATTACTGATCTGAGTAGTTTGGAGTGCAACTTACTGTTTCGATGTATGTTTTTTATCTAATTCAAACGGATTGCCTTGACAAGGGGCAATTGATAACAGGCAAAGGAATCAAGGAAAGAGAAGTCCTACCTTAGATGTAAATAGCATCAAGACCAGCGATTTTGAAATAAATAAGCTATGATATTGACATTCATGAGTATTCAAGTGAATATTCTATGTCTCACAAGATAAGGCAACTTTCGTTTTCGTATCTATTCTATCTAATATAAGTTACCTTTTAATTGAAAATTCTTAGTAATACTTAATAAAATAGATGTTAGAGCATTTGTATTGCGTGTGTTTTATTTATTTTTTCTTACAATCTTCGACATCCATTCGTAGTTTGACGGAAGCAATGGTACTAAAACAGGGATTCATTTCATTGTAACGTTAAAATGCCTTTCTGTACTTAAGTTATTAGCAAGCTAGTAAATTGTTTCGACTCAGATAATCCAATACACACTTTATTTTTGCTGAATTCATTTATTTGGTTTATCGCCAAATGTGTTCAATAGGAAAGGAAGTCTCCTATGAAGTCTTAAAAAGACTTAACAAAGTAGGTGACTCCCTGGAAGATAAGAAAAGAAAAAAATCTCGTGATTAACACTACAATTAACAAAGAAATAAAATATTTACCGTCTTATTCGTCATTTAAAATATAGGTGATTGCCTAACTTTGATAATTGGCAAACATACTTTAAAAACTCGGTATGGTCTGGTCAAATTTACAAACCAATGAATGTGGCTGTTAAAAACGTACTTAGGAATACTCTAGCTATGTTTACTAATATTCCATTGACAGCCCTTTATGCACGTAAACACGGATACTTTTTTTTGACAATGCAGCTGCTTTGTTGCCCGTTTAAGAACTTATTAAGCTAGAGGTGGGTGTAGCTACATGACTGAACAAGATAAAAAAGTTACATAAATATATATTTGTTAACTAATGCCCATTCATAAACATATCAACTGACTTTACAAAGTACCACAGTACAACTATTTTGATACTCAAATGCTCATAATATAGTACACTTTGTTTCATTTTCAAATCGAATGAGATCTTAAAAAGAAGGTTGAAGTTCAGAAAATTAAATATTTTCGAGTTGCTATACTGCGAGATCTATTGTGAAGAAATTGTGTATTGTTAAATTATATATTAAGTTATCATGCATTTTAAGCTCTTAATACTTCCCTTTACTAGTTGAGTATTCAATGGTATTCTCACTCTGTAAGTTGCTTGAATGTCAACTAGATTCCAAACATTTTGGTAGTGTTTGGGGATGTTAAAAGCACTCAAATTTAATCATGCAGTATGAACGGAGACTTGTCTTCACAATGTTTGGCTAATACAGAGTTGATGTTTTTCCTCCTACAGAAGAGCAACCTAATAAGGAGGAAACTAACGAGCTACTCCCTAAGCCGTGAGTTAATCAACACCTTGCAGAGCGCTTCGTTGCTACTTTGTAAACTTACATGATTGAATTTCTTACTTTTACATAACTATACATTATTACCGTTGTCTTTGCTATCCAAATGAGATTTCTTAATACTGAAATATAGTATCCAACATAAATGATTTTAGGCCATTTTTTTTGTTTAATTTCTAGGGGAGCAATCTCACATGAAGAAAACTTACCGGAAGATATGAAAGGTATTAAATGCATTAGATGAATACTACGGATAGTAATATTTTATGAAGTTATTTTTTTATATGAGGTCACTTCATTCTGCTATAACCCAAACTTTATTGAGTAAACCATCAGCAAAGGAAATACTGATGATATGTTTTTTTTACCACTTTCTCAACGCTTGCTATTCAACATTCTCTCTAATGGCGATTCCCAATAGTGTTACCTGGATACGAAAAGAAGAACAAAAGAAAACAAACTATATGATGAACACAATTGTATTTAGCGTGTTTGAAAGTTGCTAGTTCTTAACCTAGAATAAAAATAAAAATGGATTGACAAAAAGGGAAATTCTATGTAGAAACTTTAAGAAAAGTAAGACAAGATTATGTGTTTAAGCTATTTAAAGAACAAATACTTTCAATAATTTAAATGTACCGCAGGCAAGTATAGTAACCAACATTTCATTGTTTTGAGCAATTGTGGAAATTCCATGCTATTTGCTATTCATGTTAATAGCATTTTTGCTCACCACCTGAGAGGGTTGCCAACATTTCGTCCAGTGTAGAAGAAGCTTTAATCATTTTCCTTGAGGGATTCCCATGTTTTTCTGAACTAACCGACTTTAACTTAAATTTTAACTCATATTCCTTTGCCCTGAACAGACATTTTCATAGAGTTTCAACAATATAAAGTTGAAGTCTCTGCAATTATAAGCAGTGAATGGGACCTATTTGCTATAGACGCTCTGTGTTTGGAAGTAAAAGACGTACTCGAGATAATAAATCGAAAGCCTCGTAGTAAAGGTAACTTCCATTTATTTCTTACATCATCAATCAGTTTTGCAACAGAGAAAAATTCGGCATTCACACATTAGTGATTGCAAATGAAAATTTAACTTATCATTAATACAACTTTGCAGTAAATATAAATTATTCGTTTCATATGCGTAGCCTGCTATTTGCAGTGCATTGGAATTATGATTAAGTGTATGATCCTCTCGGCTTTGTGGATTGCGCAAGGGGTACCATACGCAACGTGAACATGATTGCAGGGTTGCTAGGAGAGGGGATGGAGCCATCAAATTTAGTTGCCATCCTGAATAGTACATGTCACTGATCTTTTGTTTTATCTAACCACAAATAAGGGGTTGCACATACCATAACATTGAAGAGAATAACGTTTACTCAGACTAAGATTCCTGGGGCGCCTAAATATTCCATACTGAGGACTGGTGGTGGTCTAGAAACAAATGCGGCTTGGATTGTTGTGTGTTAGTAGCGACGAGCCTTTACAAAAACATGTACTTAAACGAAAATGGTTACAATCGAGGTGTCAATACTGATGTAGAGTCCTATAACGATACGCACAAACGTGTATAAAAGACGAATACGAAGCAGATACAAATATAAATACGGCCACAATGATCGGAGCCAGGGCTATTACCGAACCGAACGATTCAGAACGGGAGCGAAGACTGACTTACAAGTATCGAGATCTGATCCACCTGAGCTGATGGGCAGACGTCACGTGACCTGTTAATGTGGCTAAAAACGGTGACATGTAGTCTGAATAAATAGAGGGCGACAGATAAGATGATCAACTGCATCACACTATCTCAAGAAGTATTGGAATAAAGCCAGTATCTTCTCAATAAACCGTTAGCGTACTCGATAATGATGTAAAATAAGGATATTTCCAGTCTTGTATATAATGGAATTTATAGCTTTAACTTTGATAAGTACAATACTGAGTGGGACCCGAGCGTTATCGAAAATAGTAAATTATACGTTGCGTTTGGCAAGTGTGATGGCGCTAATATTATTTGTGTGCCTGCGTAAAATAAACGTGCCCGTGTAATCATTTAAAGTTTTTCTGATAACGTTTACTTAAAGCGTACTTAGAACATGTAAGTTGCATTCTTGAGGCTTAGTGTTTATGTCGGTTAAAAAAAGCGTTCCACATATTGTGATGAAAGCTGAAGCAAGAAATCAAGAAGCGTTATAGCTAGTTATTATAATGTCTGTGAAGTTCACGTAAAATCGACACCAAAGCAAGTATATCTTGCTAGTTTTAATTATGTCTGTGAAGTCACTCGCGGTAAATAGACACCAAAGCAAGTATATCTTCATATTTTTATTGATGTCTGTAGAGTTCATAACGTTTAATAGCCAATAAAGCAAGTATATCTTGCAACTTTGAGTTATGTCTGTAAAGTCACTCACGGTAAATAGACACCAAAGCATGTATATCTTGCTAGTTTTAATAATATCTGTGAAGTTCATTACGTTAAATAGACAACAAGCAAGCATATATTGCTAGTATTAAATATATCAGTGAAGTCACTCACGGGTAATAAACACCAAAGCAAGTATATCTTGCTAGTTTTAATTACGTCTGTGAAGTTCATAACGTTAAATAGACACCAAAACAAATATATTTTGCTAGTTTCAAGTATGTCTGTGAAGTCACTCACGGTAAATAGACACCAACGCATGTATACCATACTAGTTTTAATTACGTCTGTGAAGTTCATAACGTTAAATAGAAACCAAAGCAAGTATATCTTGCAAGTTCAATTATGTCTGGGAAGTCATTCATGGTAAATATACACCAAATCATGTATATCTTTTTAGTTTTAATTATGTTTTTGAAGTTCATAATGTTATGTAGTCACCACAGCAAGTATATCTTGATAATTTTAATTATGTCTATGAAGTCACGAACGGTAAAAAGACACCAAAACATGTATATCTGGCTAGTTTGATTTAGGTCTGTAGAGTTCATAACGTTTAATAGACAACAGAGTAAGTGTATCTTGCTAGTATTAATTATGTCAGTGAAGTCACTTACGGGTAATAGACACCAAAGCATGTATATTATGCTAGTTTTAATTACGTCTGTGAAGTTTATAACGTTAAATAGACACCAAAGCAACTATATCTTGCTAGTTTTAAGTATGTTGTGAAGTCCATCAAGGTAAATAGATACCAACGCATGCATATCTTGCAAGTTTAATTAATTATGTGTGTGAAGTCACTCATGGTAGATAGACACCAAATCATTTATATCCCTATCTTGCTATAGTTGTATTATATCTTTGAAGCTCATATCGTTATGTGGACACCACAGCAAACATATCTTGATAGTTTTAATTATGTCTGTGAAGTCACTCACGGTAAATAGACACCAAAGCAACTATATCTTGCTAGTTTTTAATATGTTTGTGAAGTCCATCACGGTAAATGACACCAACACATGCATATCTTGCAAGTTCAATTATGTCTGTGAAATCACTCATGGTAGAGTAAGTTAGTAACTTAAAAGTAACTTACTAAAAAGTAAGTTGGCTTACTTTTACACATTCTCTTACACAGGCTCTCTAGTGGATAAACAGTTTGCTAACAGTTTTATTTTATTTTAGTTTGATTTATGTCTGTAGAGTTCATAACGTTTAATATACACCAAAGTAAGTGTATCTTGCAACTTTTAGTTATGTCTGTAAAGTCACCCACGGTAAATACACACCACATCAAGTATAGCTTGCTAGCATTTATGTCTGTGAAGTCACTCACGGTAAAAGACACCAAAACAAGTATGTCTTGCTAGTTTTTATTATGTCTGTAAAGTCACTCACGGTAATTAGAGACCAAAGCATGTTTATCTTGGTAGTTTTAATTATATCCGTGCAGTTCATTACGTTAAATAGACACCAAACAAGCATATCTTGCTACTATTAATTATATCAGTGAAGTCACTCACGGGTAATATACACCAAAGCAAGTATATCTTGCTAGTTTCGAGTATGTCTGTGAAGTCACTCACGTTAAATAGACACCAAAACATGTATACCATACTAGTTTTAATTATGTTTTGAAGTTCATAACGTTATGTAGACACCACAGCAAGTATATTTTGATAGTTTTAATTATGTCTGTGAAGTCACGAACGGTAAAAAGACACCTAAGCATGTACATCTTGCTAGTTTGATTTATGTTTAAAAGTTAGTTGGCTTACTTTTACACATTCTCTTACCAAGGCTCTCTAGTGGATAAGCAGTTTGCTAACAGTTTTATTAATTTTAGTTTGATTTATGTTTGTAGAGTTCATAACGTTTAATAGACACCAAAGTAAGTGTATCTTGCAACTTTTAGTTATGTATGTGAAGTCACTCACGGTAAATATACACCACAGCAAGTATATCTTGCTAGCTATTATTATGTCTGTGAAGTCACTCACGGTAAATAGACACCAAAGCATGTATATCTTGCTAGTTTTTATTAGGTCTGTAAAGTCACTTACGGTAAATAGAGACCAAAGCATGTTTATCTTGCTAGTTCGTTTTATGTTTGTAAAGTCACCGTACATAGACACCAGAGCAAGTATATATTGCTAGTTTACATTATGTCTGTGAAGGTCATTACCGTAAATAGACACTAAAGGATACATCGGTGGCTCTTTCGAAGGTACATATACTGTTTACAATTTCAATAAAACGTACCACAACATAGGAAAACAGAAATTAGTCACATATGTCTCATATCAGATATGGAAAACAATTCAACGATTCACAACACTAGTATTAACATAAGAACGGTCGTTACAAACTACAGAACACTATTTTGTAATTCTCAACTTCACAGATCAAGTTTCAGAAGTATGGAGTTTATGGGAGGATCCCGACGACAGTAAAAACACCAAGCAAAAACTTATAGAAACAATTAAGAAAAATTCTAAGGATTTTGCATCAATCCTTAACCTAAACGACGACCACAGTAACAACACCACAGGAATGACATCAGGTCAACAGCAAGTAGACGACTCTACTGCGGAAGGTATCATTCATTTTGACTATTCGCAAACAATACGTAGGGAGGGTTTCAGTCGCACAGCTGAGAATGAAGCACGGAGCCGCCTGTGATTACATTGATGCTATATTGTATTGTTAGTAGTAGGAGGATGAACACATCCTCCCGTTTGAACATACGTAAAGTAAAAATCGATAATTAGGCATAAGTTCCATGTAAGGATTTGATATAGTCGATAATGTATCAATGAATAAACTACCAAGAACATGGTTTTGAAACATAACACTAGTTCAAGTTAAATGAGTGCATTACTTCTCTGTTACTTAAAATCGTTTTCGCAAACATTATTTTTTCCAGATTTACCCCAGCAAGACCATGGGATGTGAGTGTCTCATATTTATTTATCTTTCAATCGTTTCAATCAAATCCAAATAGTTAGTTTTTACCCAAAAAAATTATTTGCCCTCTTAAGTACATTGCGATAATTATTTAATCATGTATATTTTCTCCTATCCAATAGAATGAATAAATTGCTGTCAGAATTAATTACCAATTGTGGAGGACTTTTCGGCATTGTTGGAGCCAAAAAAATGCACGGTGTTTACTTTCCATCTGAAAAGGCATCACTAAGGGAAGCAAAACTGATACCACAAAGTCCTGGTGTGGAATTTCTGAATCATTTGATCGGCAAAGGAAAATTATTTCCTACATACCATTCTTTCAATTTACTCGCCGCAATTCTGTGTACGTGTAACCTTCACCGGGCATGTAATGCTTTAAGGACATGTCTGAACGAAACAGGTTTGTTACATGATATAAATGTTGGGAAAGAATTGCAAGTGATTGTAAACAGTGTAAGCGCACAATACCAATCTTGATTGCTATTGTTGGCAACCCCTACATTGTCTGAGTTTCAGTTCCTGCGAAACTTTAAAGGGGGGGGGGGGGGCTGCAGGCACACTTTCAAGATGAATATAATGAGTCTTCGCTTAACGTTCCCAAGTTGTTTTTAATCTCTCGTTCTATGTTTTAGTTCTTTAAATTTGATATAAAAGGTAAGATTATTAGCGTATGCCTCTTAATACCGACCGCACTTGTAAGCTAACATGGGCTGCATTATTAAAGGTGCTTAAAGATCTGTTGTTGTGTAAATCAAATATCGAAACTATGATTTTTAAGAAATGTGAATAAGAATAGAAATATCTATACAGAAAGATCTGGACATAGTGCTTCTGTCAAATATTTGTTCAAAGTCATAGAAGAACCATGATATTAAGAGTATGCATATGTTGTCTTCTGTAATTATTCATATCAAAAGCACATTGCTGATATTTACTTGTTTCTGCTTACGTAGGACTTTTCAAATACAAAGAAGAATGGCTCACATTTGCATCAAGTTCAATCAACCAAGATTGGGAAATTTTTGGATATGAACAACTGGAATTAACGGACAACGAAATGCTGGATATTATCATGGTTACCGATGATTTACAAAGTAAGCAAAAGGATAAGTTACAGTACTCAAAATCAAGGCACAAATCTGAACATTTTCACATGAAGAAGTTTTGCGTTGACTTTGTATGTTAATGGTATGTTATAACACTCCTCTGTATTTCGCCCATCAGATGCCCATGGTATCACGAAAAAGCCTGGTATTAATTATTGATAAAATCAATAATAAACATGATATTTCATCATCTCATCGTATATTTTGTTAGTTTTCTGTAAAGGTTCATGCCCTGGCTTAATGTAAACTTTAATAGGAATAGTCTTTATATTTCTGTAGACTAAATAGTAGTAAATGTAGCCATATATAGAAGATAGGAAGACATTGGGTCAGAGGTCAAATAACGCCCAAAAATGCATTTGGCAAATATTCTCATACAAACATGACAAAGTAGACAAAATCCCAACCCATCAGCCTCTCCAAGTAAAAAACGCAGTAATGAATGTTAATCGCCAAATGTCATGTTTTCAAATGAGGTCAGTCGTCAAACTGCGCCAACTCTGCACAAAAAAACAAAAGACAAGCTACTCCATAACAATAAGGCCGAAAAACATCACACTTGGTGAGCATATGCCTGAACATGGTAATGTTCCTGTGATTAAAGACGTCATAATGATTAAATGCTTAGTTTGATTTCGTAATTGCCTTTAGTTTAGTAATTCACAATGTACAATATGCCGAACGAAACTTATTTAAACACCCGTCTTACACCAAGCATTCACTTCCCGATGACTGTTCAGAGAGTTAGGAGGCAGGCGTTTAAATTTTCACACCTAATCCTGCTCCCGTGACTGTCATTTATCGCCCCGATCCGACGATGTTCCTCAGCATTTGACCACTTCCTCAAATACTGAGGCCGGCGATGGCACCCCATTCATCTTCACGACAGTGCATTTATTGTGAACGAAATTTTCGAAACCACCTACACCCAAATTCCCCCCCCCCCCAAAAAAAAACAATACCAATACCCCTGGACAATCCGCGTAACAACACTGCAAAGTAGCAGTTTTGGATGGATCAAGATGATTTGGTTTCTGGTGAGGATTTGAATCTGGAACCTAATAGTGTAAAGGTAAACACTCTTAAATACAAAACCACGCCTTACCTAAGAAACAAAGAAATACTTCTAAATGAACAAAAGTATTAGAGTTAGCAACATCAATTATAAATTGCCGTTCGATAGAAGGAGTACAAAGATTCGAGCATGTAGTACTTTAGTTGTTAGCTCACGGTAAGTAAGAAAGGGAAGTACGGAATAACATCCATCCATTATAATTATAACTCAGCCTTTAGCACTGTCCTGCCCAGCCGTAATAGTTCATTGTACAATTGTTGGAACACCATAAATGGCAACACTTATACAAAAACACTATGAACCATTACTAACGATATATAATATAGCAAGTAAGGCTCGGTTAAAAAGCGTTAAGACGTATTTAAAGGTGTAGTGAATTCCATGGCATTAAACCGACAACTTAATACAGAAGATGGCATACGAGATAAAACGGAATGCAGGTGGCTTGACTGTTACGTGAGATGATGGTGGATTGCTGTTATTTGATGGCGGATGATGTATTGACCGAATGGTTGCAGAAAATGGTTAAAGAGGCATGCCTTTATTGTACTAGAATATATGGCAGTGTAGTATGTAAGCTTTAGGTAAACGTAAAGGTAAGATATAGTGTACGTAAAACACTTATTGGGCAGACATACACGCATAGAAATCGGTCGAATTCCTCAAAGTTATGTCAGTGCCCGTCAACAGTGCATGGATTAATGTAAAATACCAAACAACACTCTAGAGGTCAAAATTGCTTACATTTTGTGCGAAAAGGTGTGTCGCGATTTCTTCTGAACCGGAAGGCTGATGTACGTTTGAATTCTATATTTGAATAAATTCGAACATATTAACATAACATTTCAAAAGTCATGGTGTCGGTACAGATTTCATGGGTCTTGTCATAATAGTTTTTTTTATTTGATGAGATCCAGCCTCTGCATGTTAAAACAATTATAGACTGATTGATCCACTGTATTAGAGGCTACCAATTAGCGATTAAGAATATTGCATTTTCGTTTCTTTCTCACTCATGGTGTTAGTATGATGTAGCTGAACCAATGATTGTTAAAGAGGGTACACACATTTCATGACGCAAAGCGTGCAGTATATTGTCTCTGAAAGATTTTATTATCTGCAAATGTAAATGTTGTACAAATTTTTTAAAAGTGTTCGTAAGGTATATATTTGCAAATCTTCCCATGACATTGTCATATTTAAAAGAAAACAGGGCACGAATTTACATTTCAAATAAGAAAGAAAATAGCGAGAGGAGTTAATCATTTCCTTTTCTTTTTCAAGAACGATTTGCTTAACGTAGTAGCGAAGTATCAATCTTATTTTTGAGCAACAATGCACAATTGTAAAGTAATATATGTTTTTACTTTTTTTGCTATGTTGTTCTTAGCAATTCCAACATTGAAAATACTCTCTTTCAGAGCAAGTCAGACATGCGTTTGAGAAGTGGATCGAAAAGAGCAAGCTGGACATCAATGAAACCAATAAAACATTGATCGATGTTCTTTCCAAAAGTAAACCATACGACATGCACGCGACCAACTTAGGAGGTACAGTACATAAGTGACAAGTTTTGCAAATTACAAGTTATTTCTTTCGCGAGTTCCTGCTTGCGGGAAGATCACATATGCATACATACATACTGAAGTCAAAATAAAATAAAACTGTTAGCAAACTGCTTATCCACTAGAGAGCCTGTGTAGGAGAATGTGTAAAATAAGTTGGCCTGACGTTTCCATCCTAGCAGGATCTTCTTCAAAGGCTAAATGACAAGTAACAGTAACAGAAGGGACACAAACACGCACAGAATACAGACAGGTTAATGAGCATGGTGCACACAAAGAGATGGATGAAAGGGGATTAGTAGACAAGGAATGGAGAGAAGAAAGAAAGAAACCAACAGGGGAGGAGGAGAGGTATTATAAAAACAATGAATGGAAAAAGAGAGGATTAAGGGAAGCGGGTAGGGAATAAACTGGAGAAGGACAAATACAGAAAGGTGTGTAGAAAAAAAGGGGGGAAGAGAGCTATGAGAAGAGAAGTGATGTGGGGGGGGGGGGCAGAAGAAAAGTTAGTCATGTCCTTCCTGAATGTTGAGCCCATGAGGTTGAATGGTGCGAAGGCGTTGCATCCACAGCCTTTCTCTGCTGATTCGTACTAGGTCAGGACGGCTACCTAAGGATTCAATCCCCTGTATGGACATGTCGTTAATGGTATGTTTGGGAAGGAGAATATATATAATGCATTTCGTTAACCCGTTGCTTATACCAATGAGCAGTTCATTTTTTCGAATTTGATTGACAAAATGTTTCATCTGAAATTAATAATAGTGATATTTTTGGGTTTTTTTGTGGAGTAAAACTGTACGCTGTAACTTGTAAGTCACACAATTGAGTCCCACTTTTCAGGTTAATTTTGATTTCTTGTTTTGCCTTTCAGAAACTGGTGCACATTTCAAGCCTACGTAGGTTTTGCAGCTGATTTATAAAGCTCTACTTGAACAATTTCTTTTTAAAAAAAGACGACATGAAACGATAATAGGGAAAATATGATATGACTATTGTGTGTTGCTCCTCTTTTCTAAGAATAGAAAGCTAGCTTGAATAATTAAAAGTGGATAGGGGAGACATATGTATGAAGAACAACTGGATATGAGTTCTGACGGGAAAAAAAAGCAGTTCATGATATTCTTAACTATCATCTACCATCTACGTGTATGCAACATCGAGGCAATCTGAAACTTTATAATTGTAAAATAAATGAAACGCATTTTATTTGGTAAAGAGAATTACTCTTTGAGGCATAACACACCTATTTTGAACAATACTAGAGGTAGCAATTTAGTAGTTAAATTCCATGTATATCTCAAAACCAATTTAGGTTTGAAGTTAAATTTATTATTTATTCCACGACTCTCCTTGACTCAACGTGTAGTTAATTTTCAAACCTAACATATTTACTTTCCGTTTGTGTACATTTTAGCCAAACGTCACCATTTTCCATAGTATTGTCGGCATTGGACCGCCTTATTGGAAGCGAGGGACAGGCGAGACTATTTCAATCATATTCAAAAACCCAAGAGTGTAAAATAAATGTGTTTGAGTATCTAATGCAAACGGGAAGGCTAGAAGATAACCAGCAAATGCTAGCGAAATTATGTAAGAAATTAAAGGAATGCCATCTTCTCCGTGCATGGAATCGACTCCAATCGTATACTACATCGAGTGAGTAGATTAATAATTCAGGTTGTTAAAAAAATACAAAATAATGATAATGTCACAATCACTATTTATGTTCAAACTGTAAAAATAATTGACATAAACGTATAATGCAAATGTATGCACATAAAATGATCTTTTACCTTGAATTGAAAGAAAACTAACTCTACAGCAATTTTTCATTAACTCATAACTTAAGTTGAATATTGTCCATATTAACAATAAGTTGCATTTTATAAATAGATACGTATGAAAACCTCCTCTTAAATGTTTCTCGCGGAATGGAATGTGACTGGGAACTTTTCGCAATAAAAGATTTGAACCTGAAAGGAAATGAAGTGTATGAAATAATCACTTGTGAGAATACCGTTGAAGGTCAGTAACATATTTGCTACATGATTATTCATATTATAGAAAATGTATATGAATTAAATTTGGAGATTATTTAAATTAAAAGTGTACACTTCACATTACATCAATGTAAAACGCCTAAGGTTACATGATCAACGAAGTAGTACATATTGTTTGCATAAAAAATGACGGTTACAGGAACATTCCTTCAAATGACAGAGTTCAATCCACTGTCACAATGTCTACATTTATTTGCATTGCATTCTTGTGCAAGCGCAATGGAATATTTCAAAATGGAAAGTAAGGGTCACGTATATAAGCATGGGTTGTACTTCTTTTTCATGTATACCAGTAACCTGAACAATATATACGTTGTACGTTGTAGAATATACGCAAATGAAAATTTAGCATACACTATTATTGATTTTTTTTCTCATCTTTGTCTTGACATCTTCCTGTGCAGCTCAGATTCGGAGTGCATTGGACTTGTGGTCAAATAAGAACGATTGCAAGGAGTATGAAACACTTTTGAATATATTAGTTAAGAGCTCCGTATGCAGAGACACTGACCATAATAGCTGCATGAGGAAACTTTCCGGTGATCAAGGAGTAAACACGGGATCAGGTAATAAAGCAATACCAATGAATAAAAATACATTTTCTTTGAAATACAACATAGTTGCATACATTATTTGATTTGTTGTTTGTTACCAAATGATCATATTTTTCATAGTTTTATCCACTAGACAATTCTCAAAATATAAACATAAATAACAGCAAGTTAATCCGAGTAAAACGAAGAACAACACAATAAAGCATCAAGACCTCATAATGCAAAGGGAAGATTTCAAAATCTATTTCGTTTCATATTTTAATGAAATCATGTAGAAAAGAAAATATCACCCAGAATTTAAATCATTTTATTACGAAATCCTAAATCCCCAAGTTGTAACTTATACATCCCTTCTGAAAGCTATTGTGGTAGGCGTTCGTTTTCAATGAAACCATGTAACGGATTCAAGGATCAAGATAATCTGATTGAAAGTTCTTAATTGAGGTTTACCAAGAAACGTGAGGGTGATATGTGTATTGTGGAGTGCACGAGCAATTCATAGTAATGAATATCTGTTTAATATGACTATCATATATATCTTGCATCAGCAGATGTAGGTGACCAACATATTAAAGACACAAGCTGCAAACGGTAAGATTTTGTTGTTGTTGCTTAATTGATATTATCGTAATATCTCAAAATGAACCAGAATATGAGGCAACGGGATGATATGAATGGGTTTACAAGACGGGGAAGGTAGGCGGTAATGATAGGGAAATGTGTTACCTTACCAAGCAACTCCCATCAACATTTTAAACGTTTTAATGCCTTACGTTTGTGATAATCATGATATATATGAAGTAAATATATACAAGTGCGTTATTCATGTTTCGTGTCACATTAGTCGTTAGTATTATATAAGTGATAGGTATCATATTATTAAACAGCGACACACTAGTGGTTTGGTATGCCATGGTAGTTGATACGGAAAAGTACGCAGTGTATATTAAGCAAAATCTCGTAATTCTTTTATGGAATATTAATAACAATTTTAAATTCCATCTTTTTGAACGAGTTTATCATCTCTAATACAGATCACAAAACCCAGACGATGTGTTTAACGAAATGATCCAATCGGTTGCAGTAATGATTGGAAACACAGGAGCCTTCTGTTTACTTCAAAACTATACTGATATTTGCGATGAAAAGGAAGTAAAGGAAAACGACCATCACTTTCAACAGAAAGAATTTGACGGCGAAATACTTACCAAATATTTGATAGAAAGTGTACGCCTTTTTGACAATACAGAATCTTTGGAAACATTTCGAATCAGGCTCACAGAATCAAATCTTTATCGTGCCAGAAACAAGATGGATGAGTACATATCGCAACAGCAGAACAAAGAAAAGTACTTTGCATATTTGACACAATTATGAGTAATTAGTATAAAGTCTCATTCCATGAGTACAGAAAATCAATTTGTTGAGGCAAATTTGAACAACTGTCTTATAATATTTTACTTCATAGGATGAATTTCTAATTAGTTTAAACAAACTGGTTTAAATGCCACGAAACAAGGACGTAGTAATTCTTTTCACGCGTCATGGTGGAAGGAACTCTAAGTAAAACATTGAATTCAAACGAAATGAAACCGTTTGTAGTTACATGATCTGAAGACTTGAATACTTTCCGAAATGATTCCTTTTCATTGATTTAAATGATTTTTACTCTTGATATTGCTCTATATATATGCTTACACATTGTGGGCAATAAATATGTTTGTAGTCACGTGATAAATCTACTTGTAGTAACCGTGATAAATCTATTTGTATTGACTGTGTTCTCTTTCTCTATGTTTTTGTGTGTGTGTTTGCGTATTGTGTATAGTCGCAGACCAGACCAGACGTACTTTTCTTTCTCAGTCGCAAAATATTCGTTTTTCCTATTTTTGCACACAAAAAAATAGATAATTCAACTGGCCTCCGTTTTACGCAGAATAGGGATACCACTTTTCTGGGACATTCCTAAAGCGCTTATGGAGCCTAGAAGTATTTATTCGATACGTTATATAGGACTCCGCGTCGTTTGGCGTGTTAGATTGTGACAATATTGATAGTATGGATTCCGCGAGACATACGGATAGAAGAGATAACCCTGGTAAGGAGCGTAGGAGTAAGAAGGAAAACAGTGTTAGAATTTTGGATGATGGATTTTATGCTCAAGAAGTCATAAGCGCTATAACGGAAGATATTGGACGTAATGATATTCTTGGTTGTGTCAAAATTAGAAGACAATGAATCATATCCCTGAAAATGGAAGTGACGCAGATATGCTACAAGAAACCGGGGTAAATATCGCTGATAAAAGTTGTGACGTATTAGGGGTAACAAAACGCATAATGACTGTGAGTTTATTCAATGTTCCAACATACATCGGAAATGATGAATTTTCAAGTAAATTGGAGGAATACGGCTGTCACATCAAATCCACATGGACTCACAAATTTTACGAAAACTACCCAAACATCGAAAACGGAATTCGCTCTGTAAGATTAGAAATGCCAGTCAATAAGAAAAGTCTTCCATATGCAATCACTATTGATAACAACCACTTAAAGGGGCGTGGTCGTCATGAAATATCGACAGCAATTTAATTTTCAATTTTCTCATTTGGTTTAAGGTTTGTTGCCAAACAGCATTGTTCATTGTGATGTAAGAGGATTTAACAGGGGGAAAAAATAAATTCGTTTTCAGTATTCAATGTCAAGCTTTTAAAATTTTAAAATATATAAACTACATTGTTATAAATTATTACACTATGCGAAAAGATCGGAGGTGACTGGTAAGATGGATTCTACTTTAGGTAAGAGAGAAGTATAAATGGTATCTGACCACTAATTTCCAAGAAGTCTGCCGAACACATGTGTGCAAAACACAGGCGTTGTTGCCACAGCGGCCGAATCGGAACCGTTGCTGTGTGTGCTGTATGTGTGTCCACAGACTTACAGTACATGCAACCAGTTGATAATTCGTCTTCAATATATGACACTACATTCAGTACCACCGCCGAAACATTCGCTCGAAAGTATATTTTGTGGATTTCGAAAAACCTTCTTTGAAAATTACAAAAGAAGATGTCATCTGAACTAGCGTTACAATCATCATGGGATTCACAATTTTCCGGTGGGGACCCTTCATGTTGTTATTGTAATAACACATGTCAGAGACAGCCTAGCACTAGGACTAGGGGCCGAGCAGGAGCTGGGTGTCCGTGCAAGGGACTAGGGGCCTACTGCAATTCTTTCTGTACGTGTGGGACAAAAAGGAAAGCTTGCCAGAATAAACCTACGGTAAGTTAATAACTGTCAACACAGCGTCTAGGTTAAGGTAGGCTAGGCCTAAATGTGTCATTAGTAAGCCTATGTCTATACTATTATTAACTGGTAATGCTAATGGTATAAGGCGAAGGGTATAAGGGTGCTCTCGGCGTGCAAACGAATCGTCAAATATAATGCATGATTGGGAGGGAGGGTGTCATATGCACTTACATTTACAACTTGAATTTGAATGTCCAAGGCCTTATTTCATCAGCAAAGAAATTATTTATTTATTATTACTATATTAGGCCTAGGCTAAGTCTAGTAAGTTAAGTGTATATATAGGCGTATGCCTATAATTATAAAGTGAACCAAATAAAAGTAGCCCTATACTATAGGCTTGGGCGCTTGACATAAATAGGGTTAAACGAGAATATGACATTGCTTTGGAGAGTGAGGGCGATTAGGGGATGGTTGTGGGATTAGGGGATGGTTGTGACCAGCATGGCAAGCCCTGAATCCTGATGATACAAACATGGTAATAATCTAGGACTATAGGATTAAGCTGGTATAGTACTGTAGATACAGCAGTGGTTCTATACCGCGGGGTGCGAGCCGGGATTAGGGGATGGTTGTGACCAGCATGGCAAGCCCTGATACAAACCTGGTAAGAATCTAGTACTAAAGGGGTATTGCTGGTGTAGTACTGTACGCACAGCAGTGATTCTTTACCGTGGGGTGCGAGCAGGGAGCTATACTCTGTATGAATAACAACTGTCCTGACAGATTAAAGCCCATATGCCTATACTATAATGATATCTAGAGCATTGCCATCTGATATCTACACTCAAATAGGCTCAAAGCCAGCAATGCTAGAAATATTGCATTCATAAGTGTCTTTGGAATTTTTTTCTTTATACAGGATTTGTCAGACACTAGTGATAGTGAGGTCTCACCAAATGAGCATGCAACAGGTGAAGATGATAGTGCACCTGGGCAGCAGAATGTGGCTTCAAATGTGGCTTCCACATTACTAAATATTTACATTACGTTAATGATCATAGACCACAAAAATCATAACGTATGCAGATTATGATGCATATGATAATGTACCGTAGTACAAGGTTATGTCACAATGAGCAACTGCCCAATGTTATCAGACCAAAATTTGTCCAGATTATGATGCATATAATACAATGCTGTACAAGTTTATGTCACAATGTGCAACTGTGCCCACTGTTATCAGACCAATATTTGCTTATTTTTCTATTTATAATTTATGTTGTACCGAATTCTTATAACAAAGAATATTGTCACACATACATTGGTGCAGTTGGACACCTTAGTGTCAGACACACCTGCAAATCTCCAGAGAGTGATATTCAGATTGCAGCCAATACAGGTTTATGAAGTTCCCTAACAGAAGCAAACTATGTGATGTCACCATGCATGATGATTGGGCTGAACCCCCCCCCCCCCAATTCATAATCCCAAAGTAATTTATCCACACCAGATATTCATTCAAAATATTAAAGTTTAATGAAAACTCAAATTCATGATACATTTCTAGCTAAAAATTTAACATTCCAAAATATGTCAGATTTTAAGGTTTTCAGTAAATAAAGATTAGAAAATGAAAGTATACCTTCTGAGGAATGTGAGTCTTTGTGAAATCAAAGAAAACCACATTTTGTCTCTTTCAATGATAACCAAACTAGTTATCTATCAAGATGAGTATTATGTTTTGTTTCACGTGAATGGCTGCGGTCCGAAATTTTTTGGTATGAAATCAAATGAAATGTTTGTGTTCAATTCTTCCTTAAAGGGATATTCCAGTGGCTGAAAATGTGACATTTTTGTGGATAAGATAAATTCCACACTGTTAAGGTTTCTGTGTTAAGAATGCCATCAAAATGCATCTTTGTGATTATTTTCATCTGTGAAGAACTGAATGAAATAGCTCATAAATAGACATTGTATTTGAAGTGCCATGATTGCATCATTCACTCTGCTGTGTTCCACATGCATTCACAAAATACAAAATTTCACCATTCAGAGTGCTATGAGGTAGTGAGTTTGACCCAAAATATATCCTGCATTTTTACTAGCAGCCAATTGCCCTGCTATACCTTAATATGTTCATGATTGTACTGCAGAAATAAACAAGCTATTTTCAATTTTCCAACAGATGTATGTACAAGGATTGTCACGAGAACAGTTAGAGCAGGTTGCAGTAGAGCTTCTCCGCAGAAACCCAGATGCTCACAGTGATCTCACTGCGCCAAACCAAACTGAGGAAGTGACTGCTTCTCGTGAAGTCCCTTCGTGGTGCAAATGTCTGCAATGTGTAGAGATGCTAACTGATGTGGAAAAGAAGTGCTGCACAAACAGGGTGCAACAATGTGTAACTTACTCGGATGCATTTAGGGATATTTGCCTTAATGCACACATCTTGGGTGTAAATATGCGCATGCGAGAGGATGATCTTGCTTTGGAAGAAAACAGAACCAACAGGAACTACAGACATTATGCTTACAGAAATTTTATTTACTGGAAGTTGGTCGTCTAGGTAGAGGAAATAGAATGGTATTGCCATCCTGTTGCATCTCAAAGATAAGGGAAAGATTTCCATCTGTGGATAGACAATATGTAGGATTCAATCCTGGCAACAACCTCATCGATTAAGAGAGTAAACAGTTTGAAAAGAAACCATATTGCCACAGTGGTAGTGATAAAAGTGGGGCGATGGGGGAAGAGTGGGGGGTGAGGGGTTATTGTTACTCCAAGCAGGGAAACATTGTTGAAGGTAAACTGATTACTTCATGGTTTGTGATAGGGATTTCAATCCTATCAAAAACCTTTGGTAGAGTGATGGAAATTTCTTTTCTTATGTATATAGACAGTAGTAACCTTTGTGGGATGATGGTGGGTGGGGCTGTGGGAGGCATTTTTGTTACTCTAAGCAGTGAAACATTGTTGAAGGTAAACTGATTATTTCATGGTTTTCAAGTTTATAGAGAGTGTTAACCTAAGCAGGGTGGAGGGGAAGGGGTGTTATTGTTCTTCCAAGGAGTGAAAGAAGTTTGCAAATTATGCTGAAAGGTAAAATATTTATTTCTTGTTTTGAAAGGTATGAAACGACACGATCAGGGGAATAAGTTAGAATGTAGGTGGCAAATAGCAAATGCAGATCCAAATAATACAGATGTGAGCACTCCAAATAAAGGTATAAAAAGTTCAAATTTAGTTGATGACAATGTATTCTCTTTTCTTTCTCTCAAAAAATGAAGTATTATCACAGCCATTGTGATGTGTTATAGACTGTTAGAAACCATGAATGCTATCAGACCAAGTTGCCAAGCTTGTACTACTTTTAATTTTGATAAATGACCTCTTAAACAGCTGAGTTTCATCTATTACAGGGGCTGGACTACAGTAGGTAGTCTAAAGATACTAGAACGTCATAACCCTACTAAAAGCCCCATTGACTTGCATGTTAAACCATTACAATAATATGTTCGTTTGTCTAGATAGAAGTTCTGACTAAATGCTACTCACCACTGGATAAGACTGCAGTTGCCACCTCAGATGCATGCACAACTCAGTGGCGATACTTAAGACTTTAAGGCATCAATCAAATGACATGTTTACAGTGTGCTACAAGGATAAAATGGTATTGAATGTAATCCAAGGGCTCTGTTTTTGACATGAAAATCAAAGAACATGCTTTGCTTGACTTGTAACATAGTAATAATAAAGTTGATTTAAATTAAATGAACGAGTAAAGTAGGGAGTCTTTAAATAACTCTTTAAGTGTAGTAAATTTAGCACACATCAAGACTTAACTTTATGTAACATCTCTCCGAGCCATTAAGAGTGCTAATCAATAACAAATCAAGTGAAATAAAACTGCATCTCGTTTCCTAAATTAACCATTGTAGCTTAGGAATGCCCCATATCAGCTGAATTTGCAAATCTAGGCTGGTACTGTGCAAGTAAAACACTCATACTAGGCTTTGGAGCACTGCCAATATTTGGTTTGATGATTTTGGGGTGATCTTCAGGTAGGACTACTCTGACCGATAAATGGCAATGATTCTCTTGTCTGAGCAGAAAGACAGTTTTCATCAATTCAGGAATTTAACCAAAATCCTTAGGCACTTTAACTTTTTGAGGCCCCATTGTTTTGATCTTTAACTATACTTCGCCAGATACATTGGTTTGCCATCAACAGTTGAATCATATGCTCGTTCAATGTGATAGTTGTGATCGATAGCAGCCAGTAGCATTCTAGTTACATATCCATCATAAGAATAAGCACAACGTTAATTGGCATACATTAGCATAGGATTGTGAAATGATTCAAGAGACCAGTATGCTTGAAATTTTTGTAATATGGAAAAGTGTTAAGAAATTGCTTCTTGAGTATGACAGACCTAAGGGCTTCATGTGACTGTGATCCCTTCTTCAGACAAGGCTTACTATGGTCTTTTTCACATAGGTGGTGATGACTACATTCACCTGGTGTACCATCAATTGACAACAACCACTGGTGTTCGCCAACAATGTGGTGAAGAAGTGACAGCAAAATTGACTTGATTTTGATAACATTACCGCCGCACTCTTTAGCGGAGTACCAGGAATGATTACGTTATAGCAGGCATACATAAGTGCAGATCAGTGTGTTCTCTATGGCATTTGCTACATTAGAGAGTTTCTTGACAAGGTTCTTTGCCCCATGCCAAACATCCACTTGATGAGAAATTCCATCATATATTGTACACATTTTTAGTTGTGCCTTTATCAGAACATGGGCATCTGTCACTACTTCACAGATTTTAAATTATTTCATTAGAAAATCCAATCCTCTCTCAAATCCAACTCTTTCCATGTTTGGACTTTTTCCCCCTACTTCCCTAACATCAACTACCTCTAAATGCAACATTTTTTAAGAATCTTCATCCATGAAGCTGTAAGTACAGTATTGCGCACAATGCCCAGGGGAGTCTGTTCTAGCATCTCCTGCTACACATAAACCTCTGTCTTTAAGTTTGCAGAATTCTGCCTTTTGGACCTGCTGCCAAGTAGCTGTAACAGCTGGAGTTACATACAACCTTTGAACACGTAGAAATGTTGTGTTGCTTACAAAAACAAATTTGGAACCTTAAAATACAATGCCATTTTAGAATAATTGTTTCCTGAAATGGTTACAGCTGACGAATATTGAATGTTACCTGAAAAGGTACCACAAAATCTGTTTTGTGAGTATCATTTTCCACACACAAGGCCATCTTCACACTTCCAAGAAAAAATAATTGCTGTACCAATAGCACTCCATTGATAAGATATGATTTTAGTACAGTTTGTGTGTGTGCAGTACTCCCCATGTATTAACTTCAGCAGTTCTAACAATTTGTTTATAGATACAATACATTTCGCTTCCTCAATTATACCAAGAGTTTTCCCTGAGGGGCAGTTATCTGGAAGAGACTCTTCACTCTGTTTTTCTGAGGAGTCCATCTCAAGCTCTGGAGGAAACACCTCACTCTCTACAGTTTCATTGGGGAGTAATTCTCTGTGAAAAGAAAATCCAAAAATTCAGTCAACAGGTATATTAATAATAGATTATGGAAGCCTATTTGCATCAGTACTGTAATGTAAGTGCAGAGGCACAAAATTTCAGTCATGGTATCTGTATTTTTTTGTGGGAGGGGGCCAGTGTGGTATACTTGACATGCAAGGGGCATCAAATAGGGATATATTGTGGGGGTAACCTCTATTTTCACATGTATCATGTTCTCATGTAGCAAGTTTGAAGCACAACAACTAAGGTCAGCTTTCAGAAAGAAGAATAACTCTTAAACTTAGCATTCTTCTCTTGCAAAATATTTATATTCCTAATAACCCCCCCCCCCTCCCCCTCTTATGGCCTTTCTCCCCATGTTGAAATGCCAAAATTAAGAGCTAATTTTGAAAACCTGACAAAGTAATTCACAAACCAATGAATTATTTAACATGGCAATGATTCCTCCTCAAAATTCACTTGAGCATTAATACTTTGTTACTTGATAGCACAAACTTCCCCAAATTGGCAAGTACTGGCATTGGGAATCATCCTTGAGAACACCTAATTAATTGACAGTCACCACATGGTTGTAGACACAAGTGCTATCATGGCCAACAGTACTTGCCTGTGTGAAGACAAATTTGGCTTGACCACTGAAATAGTACAGTGTGTGTCATCATGAATTTGTGCAAAGGGGCGTTCAGGATGGCTAGCATAACCAACACCTGTAGATATTCAATCTCCTGTGTTGTTTTTGCCCAAAACAGGGTACTCTTGGTGGTATTTGCTATAGGCAGGGAAGATTGTAATGAATGTTTTGTATAGTTCTGGTATAGAGCATGGAATATAGAAATTTTCAATGGCCAAAATTGTTGACCTAATAAACCACATTTAGCAGAGTATTTAAACAGGATGTATACCCCAACTTCACTATGGAATAGGTCATACATGAAACTGTAGGCCTTAGCTTAGCTTACTTTAACTGATTTTCTTTCACTTCTTTTCTTGACACTTTAAATGAGAATGAAAATAGTTCCTCACTTGACAGTACGGCTGGCTCCACACTGTACAGCAGTGTTAACTTGCAGGTTATATTCCATTTAAATTACACTGATAACTGTATCTATAGAAACTTCCATAGAGTAACTATGTGATAGTCTTTACTATATACTCACCCTTCATCAATACACAATAGTTCTTTTTCACTATGGGATAGGGCTGTAATACCTTCTTCATCACTGTGAAACGACCTTCAACAAAGTGTAATAAAAACAAGCAGTTGCAAGGGCTGTCAAAGCACAAATTTTACTCACACCACTTTCTACTGAACAGAGCAACATGTTTTTAGGTATAAGTCTTCATCAACTTTGGTCTGTTATGACTCCAGCAATTGAATACAACCAGCTAGGCAATGCATCATGCAAACTTGTAGTTAACTGGTGATCCACATACAACTCCTACTAATGTCATGAAAATATATTTTCAACGAGAATATATCTTGTGTGGGAGGGGGAAACCTGAAGTTCGATCTAAACATTTTACACATGTTCTCTGTATGAGAGGATACACTGTCCTCAGATACAATTTTACAAGTTTCAAACTGAGAAAATAAAGCCCTGACACTACTTCAGTTCATCATAGTGGTCAATCAATGCTGATATTGTCCATAACTAAAAACAAGTCCAAAGAGGACCCTTGAGAGAATAAAACCTACACGAAGAAGTTAGGCCTACAGTAAATAAGAGGCTTTAGCAACCGAAATTAGGCCTGAGCCTATTCCTAATCAATTATTTGAAAGGTTCTTGGAATACTTATGTACTTGTTTCACCTAGATCGAGAGAAAGCAATTTAGTTTCAGTTATAGGCCTACATCAATGTATGACTTGTTCACCTATGGATGGAAGACCTAGGCCTATCAAACTTTCATTTTTAAAAGTTTATGCATGCTGAAAGTTACGCACTTACCAGCAAAAACGACATGCAGCGAGATGACATTCAAGGAGGTGTCCACAATGTGTTGAGGAAACCGTTAGGTCTTTGTCACCTATCCCTCGACTTTCTTTAAATTCACCTCGTTTCGTCTCGAAGCCTTTATTTCTGTCGAACCCACTCATCAAAGCGTCGGAAAGAAGAACCGATGTGGACCTCCGTTCTTTTAATTTCCGCATTAAATATTTAATTTACAGTAGCCTTTTGTCAATAATGCAGTCACTCCCTGCATTGTGTATTGGACTTTCCCTATATGAAACTGTACATGTAGCAGACTGCACACAGGCGAAAGTTGCCGATGTTCGTCGTGGTGATCATTGGTAAAAGTACTGAGTGACGTCACCTTCGTGACGTCAGAGAAATGTACTGTACCAAACTCTGACGTCCAGAAGAAATATTCTAAAAGCCGCTACGTCACGACCACGCCTCTTTAAGGCTAAAGCACAATGGACAAATCCGTGTTTGCAACCTTTGTCTAGGCGAAGATCACATTATGAGGGATTGTCTAGATTATAAGTGCAGACAATGTGGCGATAACGGACACACTGCAAGTCACTGTCCAACCGTTCAATGCTTCAATTGTAAGAACTATGGTCACAAAAGCTTCAATTGTCCAGAACTGAAAGAGTCGGACGAGGACGACGAGAATGACAGAGAGGATCGAACATATAGTAAAGAGGATGACAGGGATAACGATGACATGGAAAGCGAGAATACGGAAGTGCATTCAACTTATGACCAAAGAAATGACAGCAAAGACGATAATTCTGGTAAGAACACTGATCGACGCTCTACAGATAATACCTCATCACTAAACAACAGAAACAGCGATAGCAGAAAGGAAACGCCTGGAAAGACAGCTGAGCAGTGCTCTAAAGATAAAATAAATGCAGCATCAACAACCAAATAGCCTCACAATTCCCAGGATCCTAACGAAACAAAACACAGAACACAAAGGGCAGAAACCACCACTCACCAAGCTGACATGAACGCAAGGAAAGGAAAGGCAGAACAACCTAATCAAGAAGCTAACCTCAAACAAACTCTATCCAGTGAAGGCTCTTGGACTACTGTGAAAAAAGTAAACAGAAATTCTCAGTGGAATAAAAAAAAACAATGCTAAGCCTAATGTATCGACAGCCAAGAGGTTCTACCCTAAAGACAAGGAACAAACAAAACAGAAATAATTTTCACAACGATCGTCATCATACTCTTTCTTGTATTCATGGATACAACAAAAAACAAAATAGATACAAGGGATAATATTTCATGTGAGTATTATAACAACGAAACGTACAACAATTTACCCCCTAGTTATGGTCTTACCATATTCCATATGAATAGTCGGAGTCTTAACAAAAATTTGGATAATATTACCACTTTCATCTCATTACTTAATAACGAATCCTCGATCTTGGGCTTTACGGAAACTTGGTTGAATGACAATAATAATACATCCATCATCAATATTAACAATTGTCGACTTGTAGAAAAACTCCTAATTTGTTTCTGTTTTCATCTAGCAACAATGAAGCAAACTAGAAAAATATGTAAAGTAAAATTAAGGCAAGGAGCAACTGAAACCGAATACAAAAGGGGAGGTGGGGTTTGTTATTCATTAATAAGAACTATAATTATAATTGCAGAAACGATCTCTTTGTATTTAATGACTCAATTGAGTATCTTTTCATAGAGATCACCCCCCAAAATAGCAGAAAGCATTACGTTATTGGCATTATTAATAGACCATCGACGGGTTCTTATGACGATTTTTATTTTCATGTGCGAAACATTTATGGCAAATTAACAGAATCACATAGTAATTCTTATATCATGGGTGATTTTAACATTAACTTACTTGACGACCACTTATCTACAGATTTTCTCAACTTAGCTTCTTCGAATAATTTTTATTCAGCAATAACAAATCCTAGCCGTGTTGCAAGTACATCGTCAACTTTAATTGATAACATATTTACTAATGATGATTCTGCAATTAACTCAGGCATATTTGTAACCGACATTACCGACCACTTTCCCATCTCCCTTGACAATAATTCAAGACTTAGAAACTATAATAGAGATAATAAACGTATTCGTAATTATAATATAAATAATATCAGTAATTTTATTTCCCAATTAGAATTTAAGCATTGGGATGATGTTTTTATTGAAAAGGATGCTCATGTATCCTATAGTGTATTTTTTAATCATTTTAGTTATATGTACAATGACTGTTTTCCAGTGCATGTTATTAATTTAAGGAAAAATCGTAAAAAGAGACATCATTGGATTACTAGTGGTATATTTAAATCAATAAAAAAGAAAACTCAATTGTATAGACGCCACTTAAAGGATCCAACATCGAATAACAAGGTATACATTATTTATCGAAATAAATTAACACATATTATTAGATCATCAAAGAAACTGTAAATTTATCGAGAGCAATAATAACAGTAATGGTACCTGGAAAACAGTCAATGAACTCTTACATAAACATGCCAGTCAATCGTCATATCCTACGGCCTTTCACCATAACCAAAACGTTGTCACAGACAACCAGGAAATTGCTAATGTTTTTAACAATACTTTGTAAATGTAGGTCCTTCACTGGCCAGCAAGATTAAACCCCTTGAAAAAGCTGAGAATTGTTTGCACAAAAGCGGAAATCCTAACCCAAACTCTGTGTTCATCTTCCCCGTGACAGATAGAGAATTACTGAAAACTATCGAAACTGCAATTAAACCAAAAAAGGTTGCAGGATATGACGATTTCAGTCCTGATATTATCAAACAGGCCGCTAAGTATATTGTCACACCACTGGCCCATATTTGTGACCTATCATTTAATACAGGTGTTTTTTTTTTTACAAAAATGGCCAGAACACTGTATATGAAAATTACCGGCCAATATCGTTACTCTCTTGTTTTGCGAAACTTATAGAAAGACTATTGTTTAATCGTATTTGTAGATTATTGGATAAACACAACATTCTTAATAAACAACAGTACGGCTTTCGATACAATCACTCCACTGAGCTTGCCCTGGCAGATGCAATTGATAATCTCTACAGTAGACTTGATCAACATAAGACTTGCATTGGTGTATTTCTAGACTTAAGTAAAGCGTTTGATACCATTAACCATTCTATTTTACTGAATAAGTTGCACTTTTATGGTATAAGAGGTACTACTCTGAATTGGTTCGACAGCTACCTATCTCACCGTTACCAACTTACTGCGTATAAGTCACATTACTCTGATCTTGCCCAAGTCCCTTGTGGTGTACCACAGGGATCTATCCTGGGACCTCTGTTATTCATTATTTATGTAAACGACATATGTCAAGTGTCCAATATTGCAAAAGTTACGCTGTTTGCTGATGACACCACTATTTTTTGCGACTCTGACAATATTAGCATCCTACCTATTACTGTATCTAATGAACTAGAAAAGTTTAATAACTGGTTTCGGTCAAATAAGCTTTCTATTAATGTCAACAAAACACACTACATTGTTTTTAATTCCTCCAACAACCCTCTTCAAGTTCACAGCAGTACTTTGAATGGTACACCGATTAACAATTTTGACTGCATAAAAATTTTAGGGTGTATATATTGATTCAAAACTAAGTTGGCAACAACATATTTCAGCAATCTGTTCAAAGGTTGCAAGGAACATTGGTATACTCGCTAAAATAAAAAAATCCTATCGACACACATTCTAAGAATGATTTATAATACACTCATTCTACCTCATCTGTCCTACTGTTCTATTATTTGGTCTAGTGCTAACATTACTTGTCTTGACCGTCTCAATAAATAACAAAAAGGTACAATTCGTAACATAACACATGCTGCATATCGTCAGCATACGAGTCCATTGTTTAAAGGTCAAAACCTGTTGAAATTAAATGATATTGTAAGGCGACAACTTGCTGTATTTACGTATAAAGCATGGCATGGGCTACTTCCGGGTTCCTTTCATAATTTCTTTACAATTAATGTGCAATTATACAATTATAATACTCGAAATAGACAAAATGCTCATTGCAACTTTTATCATACGAAATTAGGTACACGCAGCGTTCGCAACCGTGCAACTAAGTTATGGAACTCATTAAGCAATATCGTTAAATCTAAGGCTACAAAGAATTTATTTAAAAATGTTTAATAGAAGAATTGATATCATCATATTAAATTATGTAAATGAGTTATTTACTTCAACAATTTGTGTAAATTATGTAACAAACATTCACATTGTATTTATTTATTACTTTTTTCTTTAGGGAGTTTTCCCCTTTGTTAAGCTTTTTAAGCTTTATGGAAGACTTCCCTCCACTTTGTACTTCTGTGGAGAAACAAATAAATAAATAAATAAATAAATAAATAAAGAAGACTTTTTACAGAAGAACAGCATATTTTGACAACGTAAAGGCGTAGTACGTTCATGTATTATTTGACACACCATTGTTTGCTAAGCATCCCTACAGAGATTGTGGCCATTTACAGGTTTCCTGCATACAGTATAATCCAGATGTGTTAGCATCAACTGCATACAAACCGTATGCTTAAAGCAGCATTTTGCGTTTGGTCGCCGTTTTCTACTTTTTTGACATGTCCATCGAGTTTTTTACATATATCAATCACAAAACAGCAAACTAAGATATTAGCCAAGTTTCTCCCTGCCAACAACGTTAATTGGCGAGTAATTAAGGATATTTGCAGATAATGAGAAAAGTGTCCACGACA
>KN886613.1:23823-36242 GCA_000934455.1 Apostichopus parvimensis
TGTATGGTGACTCAGTTGAGGCAGCACGTTCTTGTAATTAAAGTGGACTGTTGTTGTTTCTGTGGGTGTGGTGTGTCAAATGTGTGAAGATGTAGTGTGCTTTCATGGCAGATTTAAATAGTGGAATGAGCGACATTGTTTTCCCTTCGTTTGCAACAAGAAACATTCTATCCTCTTCCGTTCACATCCGTGTTTGACGAGCACAACCGACATTTCTGCCAAACTTTGTGAGTTTTAAAATTATCTAGACATACTAATTTTATCAGTATTATGATCTTCCAAAACCCACCATTAAATGTAACCACATCTGTTTTCTGTAAAGCAAAATTCGATAGGCAAATAAAAATCCATTATCCTTGTTCATTAAATGGGTAATATATTCTGGTTATATGACCTTATAATATTCACATTGCTGCAAAACAGAGAATCCCTGCAGGCATCTTCTCTATTAGGCCTCATACACGTATACCCCGTACTACACACGTGCATATGCCTCCAGACATCGATTACAGGTGTACCGAGGGTCTGTGATCCCAGCGTCAGGACCAGCAGACACAGAATCCCCGAGTCTGGGACACAGTTAAAGTCTCCGACCATGACACATGGTGCACTACCAGGAACAAAGGAAGGCAGCGTGTCCAAAAAATCTCGTCTAGCAGAAGACCGATTGGGAGCATACACATTATAAAGGCAGATATTACCCTGTGGATACTTGAATAGAATGCAAACCAATCGGCCCTCGTGGTCCGTCTCCCCCCCCCTAGTGGCACAACCCGCCTGACGAGGTGAAAGAAGGATGACAGTGCCACAGGATGAAGACGAACCAAACGAAGCATTCAGCCCACCACCCCACTCATAAGCCCATAGAGGGACATCTTCTTCCAAAATGTGTGTTTCTTGTAGACAAACGCAGTCGACCTCCATTGACTTACAAAACTGGGAAAATGCGACTGCGCTTGCGATGATCCCTCACGCCATTCACGTTCAAAGTGGCAACTGAAAGTGTATGGGCCATGAGAGGGCAATGAGGCAAACTACGCCGACGACGATTCCGTTAGTTTTAAGCGCGCCCTAGACGACATATCATCGTCTGAGTCGTCACTTGAAGCCGACCTTTTTAGAGAGGGTTCCCCATCTCATAGTACCAGCTCGTCCCAGTGGCACGTTTCGGCTCGATGATCACCGAGTCTCCGGAGTCGCCGTCAGACAGCCTTCCGTTTCTGCTGTGTTCTAATCGGATTTGACAACAAACATGACGCGTTGCACTGTAAGTTATGTATTTAAACAATATTTTATTAGATGACATTTACCGACACTTTAGAAATCGACGTTTAAAATCATGATCTTTCATTGTTTTTTAGTTTACCGATTGCTATAGCTGTTAATTTTCTTTTACTTTTGCAAAGCTTTTCCTAAAACTGCAGCTCGTCAGTTACTCCCAAAATCTAGTTATATTTATGAAGAAATGGTAACGTATTTTTTAAATCATTTATAATGTAGATACATGTTGATAGTATTAGTTCTGGCGTAAATTTCTGTCAAGGACGAAGTAATGACTTGGAAAAGACAACTATGAAGGAACATTTGAAAATTCAAACTCTATAGCAAGATTCCTTCCCTGAGTATACGAACGTTAACCGATCCCTGAAAGCATTGGTTCAATGCCTTCTTAACTCAACATTCCTAAGTAAGATTAACAGAAATCGAGTACTAATATATTATTTCACTGAATACTGTGACCAAATTATTTTATTTTTCGCAATCTCACACGCGTAGCTTTAGTGATATTACATGTTCTGAACGCTTTCGAACATGCGCACAAAGCTTAACCTCTGTTCGAATACCTACTGTATAATATTAGTTTCTATCGAAAGAAGACTGCACTGCAGAGCTAATCAACGGTTGTTCTAACGTACAGCGTAAATATTTCATAGATTTAAAATTGGAGATTTTACTTTTTTCAGTTTTCTTCTTCGTAATGTTCATGTTAACATCATTTTCAGAGAGTGCCGATATTTGTATCGTCAAGATAGACCAGATTTCAAATCGACAGACTGCTGTTCGGTTGTATCATGTGACTATTTATTTTGAAATATTTCCATTTCATATAAATATTATTTATATATATCTATATCTCCATCTAAATCTACCAATGCTTTTGCTTACACTGAGCTGTTCTGGCCGAATGATGATCATATATACAGTCAAACGTTAAGTCTTTCAAGTAGACCAACCAACCTCCTCTGCGCGCAATCTGGGAGTCATTTTACATAGTCAGCTAACTATGAAGGAACATGTTAATAACGTCTGTCGGAACGCAACTAACGCCATCAGAAGGATTAGACATTATCTCGATCAGGATACAACTGAGAAACTGGTTCACGCCTATGTCACCTCGCGTTTAGATAACTGCAATGCCCTTCTCTACGGCCTCCCGGACTCTGATATCATGAAGCTGCAAAGAATCCAGAATACTGCAGCTAGACTGGTGACGCGCACTAAAAAGTATGACAGCATATCTGAGATAATGATCGGTCTTCACTGGCTTTCCATCCGCCAAAGAATTGCATTTAAGATCAACCTGCTCACATTCAAATGTTTCCATGGACTTGCTCCTCCATATTTAATTGACCTTATCACGCGATACAATCCTTGTCGGTCACTTTGCTCTTCATCCCAGAACCTAATCAAACCCCCTTCTCGCCGACCACGCACCGCCTATGGACGCCGATCATTCGTAGAAGCCGCTCATACAGAATGGAACAATTTGCCACAACATATCGGGACTGCATCTTCTGTGGACAATTTTATAACAAAACTGAAAACTCATCTCTTTACTCAGTAATTCATTGTCTATGTACGTTATTGTGAGACAATTTTTTATTGGACACTTTTCTCTTGTATATACATGTTTGATTTTATATCAAATTGGTATGGTTTATGGTTTATTTTTAGAATAGGTCAGGATCGATGGCCAGACACTGGTTTTCTTATTGGTTTGCTCTTTCGTTGCATGTTCCTTGTCTGGTCAGCGGTCATTTGCTTCTTTTGCTGTGTGTTTGACTTGTATTCTTTATGTATTTTATGACTTTTTTATTTCTAAAGCGCCCTGAGACTTCTATTACGGGCGCTTCATAAGAACTGTTTATTATTATTATTATTAGAAGGCTCACAAAGAGATTATCCATCGTACTCTCATGATTTTGGTTTCTTAATCCTAAACCTCCAATCAGATGATGCTGGAACCTACCACGTGTCTTTGGTCAAAGATGAGTATTATATCATACATGCTACTTTCCTGTTTACAGTATATCGTCCTCCTTCACCACTCTCCTGGGAAATGAAAACTCTTACTGTACTTCAGATTAATGACTATGACTTTGAACAGACACGTTCCATTCCAGACGCAAATGCAGTTGTGGACTTGCACGTTATTGAACCAAATGGCTGTAACTTTGACAAACATTCAGGTGAAGGTAATGTTAATGTGTTAATTATTTATATTACTTCGTGTGGTGGTAATTTAACAGTGGGTTGTGTAGCTACCCAAGGACACTTCCATGTCCATCACAAGTTATTCTGATAGTTGTGCCTTGGAAGTTCCAAAGACCTCTACAGGTAAGGGAGGACATGTTTTCTGATATCTACTTTCAGCGTTTGTAGGTCACCGGTGCTCACTTATTTATATCTCGTTCATGATTTTAGTGGTAAAACGGTGCTTTATATGAACAGGGAGGAGTGGGCTGGGGATAATACCGGAAATGGTTGGTAGTCCCATGATACAATTTGCATACTGGAGAATTGTCCTTTGCTGTATGGTGTTATTGCGTACGCTAGAAGTGTAATGAAAGACGATAGCCCAGGATTCATAGCGGGATTTAAAATATGAGCCTATATTTTATAGAAGATATTCTTGAAAACCTTTGAGAATACTAAAGCTTGAGGGTAATGCTCGTGACCTGGAATGTAAAGAGTAGTTGTGACCTAACCAGAGGGTGCTTTTTACGAGACCCGCCACGCCCACCGACCTGCAGAGACAAAACGCCCAACTACCCACTGAATCATTCAAAAAACTACAAAAGGACGACCAGCACGCAGCGAAACAAAACACCCCTCCCCAGCACACCACCGTCCAAAAAAGGCAGCCCCAGATAAACGGCGAAAATCCTTGAGTAGTTGTGACCTAACCAGAGGGTTCCACGTTCCTGTGAGGGGAGCGAAGACGTAATTCTTTTGTGAGGTCGGTTATGAGGTGGACGAGGGAAGATGTGGGTAATGTTCACCACTGACAACTTTAAAGGAATCTACCACTCCAAAATAATATAGAATAGGTATAAAATAATATTGAAAAACCATATACTAAATTGTAGCAGTCCATTATTGGCAGTGTATGTGTGCAAGTGGATCGAAGGAATGTAACGCTATTTCTGTCCATTGATATATTTTCTTCATAACTGTCCGCTTTTTGTCTACAATGAGATGTTCTTCCGAAACGGATCGTAGATTGAATTGGTGTAGATATTCACACGGAGATTATTGACAAGCTTTCGCAATCCCAGTATGGGATGATTTTTTTATGCAATTCGGAGCGGAGATAATCCATCATACTTTCTTGATTTGTTTTTTTTTTTCAATCCTAAAACTGCAACTATAGAACACGGGACGACATACTTAATTTCTGTTATTAACGCACCACACGAAAGTAATTGCCAATTAAGGAATTTTCTTTCAATTTGGAGATTTTATCTTTTTCTGTAGGGTCTTCTTATTATTGATCCTGCTAGCAAATTTTTCGCATACTGATTTGACTTGTCTATGGCCTAACAAAAAAAAGTCAACAATATGTTGTTTGGCTGTAGACGTCAGTCCATATTTCTAAATATTTCCTTTCCATAAAAATGCTACAAAGTACTAAGTGTTGAAATTCATGGGGACGACTTACACTGGAGACAAATTGGCCGTAACATTACGTACAATCAGCTGAATAGATTAAGGAGATATTTATCTGAAGTAGAATACTCACAAGTTGATTATCTTAGGGAAACTTTAATTTTTGTCGTTCACACAAAACATAAATGTGTAGCAAAATGAACCAGATCAACAGTTTGTGATTAAGTTGTAGGTATGAATTGTCTTTTTCATATCAATATTATATAGTACTTATATTAGAATTGAGCGTCAGCGAGAAGTCTCAGACCGGAGACATATCTATCCGTACTTTGAATGTTCTTTCTGATATAAAGCATTGATTCAATAGTAAACAATCCTAATCTTTTAACTGGAAAGGGCCATTTTAAAATAAGCCTGAGGGAACATGGTTAAAGCACAGCTGAAAGTTTATTGAAGATTTATTGAATTGAAATCTTGAAAATATAGTGATTTTACACTTTCTGTTTTATTCATGGTAATTTTCCTGCTAGCTTCATTTTCGGAGGGAACTGATTGTTATTTGTATCAGCTATCAGGTCAAACCTGTTCTTATTCGAAGTGACTTTGTATTCTCTGATATTTCTTTTTCATAAATTATGATATAGATGTACTTAGATTTGAGTGAAATGTCACCGAGCTGTGTCACACCTGAAACATATCTGTCCGTACTTTTGTGTACGATGGATTTAAGATATGGAAAGATATGGAAATGCTTTTTACGATATGGAAATAACGGTAGTGCACGCACAACGTGATGTGACTATCACCTTGTGAACGTTATAAAGTGTTATAAAGTAAACCGTGTCTTGACTTACAGCATTTCCATGTTTAAGGTCCCCGTAGACTGTTATACCAGATGAGACATTACTAAAGGTACATTTTACGTATAAACAGTGAACTGGTATCCAATAATACGTGTATAGAGTGCCTTTGATCAGCCCAAACAGCTGCGTAAGCTGAGAGTGAGAATCAGGCGTCAATCAAACCTCCGAAATAATAATACTTATATAATCAGTGAAGTGGTATCAAATAATACGTGTATGTTTGGATATTGTTGTTACCTTTGGTTAGCCCAAACAGCTGCGTTAGCTGAAATTGAGAAACAGGCGTCAATGAAGTTTCAGAATATTGTTTTACTGATATTGTTTTACTGATTTAATTGAACCATGGGTGCATTGTAGACACCTCTCTGATGTAACAGTGGTTCACAAGCTTTAGTGGGCTTTCGATTTACTTGCTGAAAAAAAATCAGGTAGCAGCATGTTAATGAACGTCAGCGTCATGTACTCCACGCAATCTTGTACTATTACCTTGAATATTAGAGAGGAAGACAATATTGATCATTCATTAACGGAGGGGAGGGTAAAATTAAACTGCTTTACAGTTAATAACTATTTCCTGGGTAAGTGAAATGTTAACGACACCTAAAGTAGTTTTGTGTCGTCTGCGTTAATCGAAAACACCTATTCATGAAAGTTCATATGCTAATTTAAACAATGTTTTTATTTATACGCAACTGTCATTGTGAATGTTGATATTCTTTTACAAAGTAATAATTGCAATATTGCAATTTTAAAGAAACATCAATCCCTCGGAGAAATTATTGAACCCTAAACGGTCACACTAATAAAAAGAAACAACGTGCCAAAATGTAATCAAAGACATACTACTGATCATGTAATAAACACTAAGTTTAAACTGTAAACATTTCCAATGGCATTCGTGAGAAAAAATACTTTCAATATATTGCAAACGAGAATGCTCTGAATTATGAAAGTAAAACCCGGAAGCAGAAGAGGTCTTTATATTACCTTTCCAAGGAAAACAAGTTCAATTACCCAAAACTGTCACAGAAGAGAAAATGATAGCATTTAATATATAATATTCCTTTAAAAATCGATCCTTATGGTAGAATACTGACATATGACAATTACAAGGGTATACAATATATTATCATTTTTACGTGACCCTCCCTGTGGGAATCTAAACGTCACGACCAAAAGGCGCTACTAAACCAGCTCACTCTGACAAACAAAACTCAAGTCAAGTGAGCCAAAACAAGTAAACACGTCCACCGACCAGCAGAGACAAACCCCCAACCACCCACTGGAACATTCAAAGGACGACCAGCACGCAGCGAAACAGAACACCCCTCCACAGCATCCAAAAAGGCAGCCCCAGATAAACGGTGAAAATCGCCTTCAACCTGAAGGCGAATGTCACACTTCACTGCCTCCAGGACTGCCTGCCCACTGGCAAATTTTCCCCTAAAAACTATATCACATATATTCCTCCAAATAAGTTTTTTTTTCAATATAGCACAGACATAAATAATACGGTGCAACACACCAACAAAACAAACTGGAGGGTCGATCCCATATAAAACAAAGCCCTGTCCTACCGACCCTGAACGGTCACCCGTTTCACGGTTGGTTCAGTTCTGAAACCACTCCCACGAGCTTAAAACAAAGGAACAATGCCTAAAAACATGAGCAGTGCCCTCTAAGCAGTCAATCAACCAATCGCCAAGTGCAACCCGCCCCAAAAACATGCAAAATATGATCAAGGCAACCCTGGGATATTTACCGCTACAAACAATTGCTTAAATAACAAAATATTCAATTTACTTCCCATATGAACCACCTCTAACCCCCATATACAGTTGTTGGTACATTTCCGCCCTCTTGACAAGCTCTGTACCGCCCTCTTTACAAGCTCTGTACCACCCGATCTAATAAATGAACCCCCCCCCCCTCTCTCTCTCTCTCTCTACGTTAAAAACCTCTGAACAAAACCCATTTACGATTACAGAACTTAACATACAACACATAAATCCATATACGAAAATTTGGGTGAAACTAAAACGTCTCCAATAAATTCATTAACAAACCGCAATCCACCATGTCAAAGGCCTTCTGCTGATCAAGAGAGACCAATGCACATGGCAGATCAGGGGGGGGGGGGGGTTATGGGTGGTTCATCTGGGAAGTAAATTGACCTTTTTAAGCATTTTTTTGTAGCGGTAACTGACCCAGGGTTGCCTTGTTCATATTTTGTACGTTTTTGGGGCGGGTTGCACCTGCGTCGATGGGTCCCGGCGCTGTTTAGCAACAGGGTGGTGCGTGTCATTTGCTCCGCTCTGATTGAGTTGCCCCCTGTTGACCTGTCACAGACGGCCCTCGTTCACAGTTCCTTGCGGGATAGGGCCTTGAATGCAATTTTTGTACAGGGACGTCATCCTGCCGTTCGGTGCATTCAAGGCTGAATGGTTGCAGGCTCCGTGATCTTGCATGGAGAATTGCACACGGTGCCTTGGTGACCAATCTGAAAAGGTATCACTGGCGATTGGGTGATGGACTGTGCCCGAGGACCGGCTGTGACAGTTTAGAGAGTACTGCCCATGTTTTTTGGCATTGTTCCTTTGTTTTAAGCTTGTGGGAGTGGTTTCAGACCTGGACCGACCGTTTAACGACCGTTCCTGGTCGGTAGGACAGGGCTTTGTTTTATATGGGTTAGATTCTCCAGTTTGTTCTGTTGCTGTGTTGCAGCATAATATTTGTGTTTGTTCTGTTGTGAAAAAACTTGTTTGGAGGAATAGATGTAATGTTGTTTTTAGGGGGAAATTTGCCAGTTGGCAGGCAGTCCTGGAGGCGTGAAGTCTGACATTCGCCTTCAGGTTGAAGGCGATTTTCGCCGTTTATCTGGGGCTGCCTTTTTTGGACGGTGGTGTGCTGGGGAGGGGTTTTGTTTCGCTGCGTGCTGGTCGTCCTTTTGTAGTTTTTTGAATGATTCAGTGGGTGGATGGGCGTTTTGTCTCTGCAGGTCGGTGGGCGTATGTACCTTTTTGGCTCGCTTGACCTGAGTTTCGTTTGTAATGGGATGGTTCGGTAGTGCCGTTTGGCCGTGACGTATTGTATCCCGCATGGCGGGTCACGTAAAAAGCACATGGCAGATCACACTCAATAACAAAGTCAGTCACGTCGCGCGTCAACCACAAGTTCTTCTGGCAATGACCCTTCACTGCACAAGCCGTGAGGGTCACTAACCACGGCCCCATCAGTCGCGCTTAGTTGGGACGCGTCTGTCAACCGCCGATGAGCTAACGGACTGGTAAAACCTCAGTGGAGGGCGGTCCTCAGCCTCCACATCTTCGACAAGGGCCCTGAAGCGGGCACCGGGATACTTTTCATCAAGGTATACGTCTGCAACGAGATGGCAGCAGAGCTACAACAGTATCATGGTCGGAGACCTGACAGCTCAGTGTAACGCAACCCGAAAATTGAAAACTTACGGGCGCGTACACTCGATCTATCCTGGAGGCATCTTACCCGTTAGGTCTCACCCACGTATACACATGGGTGCATATGCCTCAAAACATCAACATGAAGGTGTGCCGAGGTGAAACTTTCGAGTTATGCAATCCCAGCATCAGGACTCACAAACACAGAAGCCCCGAGTCTGGTACACAATAATGTAAGCAGTTACAATGTCATGGCATCGCTTTTTTACGTGCTAAGAGAACGGACACGGACCAAAGGTCAACAAAACAAAACAAAAAACAAAACAATCCCAGTCTGTATAACAACCCCCAAAACTCCAACTGAAACCCACAAACAGAAATCTCATGGCATCACTGCAAACATCAACAGACTACATTCTCTCGGACCTACAACTGAAAATTTCACTACTGAAATTTCACTATGACGGAACCATATAAACTTAATTCATTGTAACTCTAATTACTTTCATTTTGAATCAGCACAATTGTTCTTTTGGGGACAAACACATGTGCGCATGTACAGGGGGTTCTTGAAAACGGTTTTCCGTTTGATTGCTAACAGCGGCATCCGCTGCACATATAGCTTGAGTTCAGTTTTGCATGTACTGCGTTCATGACATAAACATAGTTACAGAGCATAAGTCTCATATTTATTTACGATATGGAAGTTTTGTCTGCGGTACTTTACTCGTTCATGTTTCTAATCAAGTTGTCACTTTCTGATCACATTGATTGTGGTTACCACTGTCATGATGGATCTACAGTAAATTCAACAGACTGTTATGTGGTTGTAGGTTGTAATTTAACGTCTCCAAACATTTTATTTTTTGATAAACATGTGTTATTTTCACTTAGATTAGACTTAAAGTTCACCGAGCTAGCTACCGAGGATGTTGTTCCTCGAGCTCCTTTTCTCTATTCGGAAATGTTCAGGTGGTATATAGGTCATACCTATGATCGTTATTTATTCCACATTGAAGATATATACTTCAGGAACTCATTTGGGGACTTCTACGAGTTTTCGTTCCGAATCCGAGACAGCGAACCAGGAGATGCTGGGATTTATCAAGTCAACCTAACAGAGATAGACGTAGATGCCGGTCCGGTTCTCTTACAACACACATACCGTATATTTGGTAAGCTTCATGCCCCATAAATATGTCTTACATAGAGCTAGGCCAGGGACGCTCCCATTGCCCCCCCCCCCTAGCTACGTCCCCGAGCTAGGCTATTTGAGGATAGTAAGAAAGAACAAGTGCAGAGACACTGCAGAAGCTATTCTAGTATGGCACTCCCTGTATAACACAGTTAATCTAATACATATGAACCAACAAGTGGTAAATTAAGAACATACATAACAAAACAATAAATGACAAAAGCCATGCAAAAGACTGTCTTACTCGCCTCTGCCAAACCTTCTCTTCCACTCTTTGATGTTATCAAGCAAAAATTCCTTCTTCTTCTTCCTCGTCTTCCTCTTGCATACACCTCTCTCTCTCTCTTTGTCGTTGCCAAAACTAAGCTGTTGTCTCTTCTCTTCCAGTGACCATACATTTTCAACTTCCTCTTCCTCAATTCTTCCAACATTCCTTTCTCTACAGTTATACAAACTCTCCTCCTAATCCATTCGTTTGTACGTATCTCTCTCTCCCGCTCAAAAACCTACATTGTCTTCTCCTCTGTTTTTCCCAAAGTCCAGCTTTCACAGCCGTATAGAACAACACTCCAAATCATACCCTTTGCAAGCTTCACTTTCAGCTTCGAGCCTATGTCCTCAGACTTCCATTCATCTGATAAAGTCCAGCTTTCACAGCCGTATAGAACAACACTCCAAATCATACCCATAGCGAGCTTCACTTTCAGCTTCAAGCATATGTCCTTAGACTTCCATTCATCTGATAAATTTGTAACTATGCTCTTGGTTTGTCCTATTTTGACCTTGATGTCTGTGATGCTGTCTCTTTCATCAGTTATGTACGATCCCAGAAACTTAAATATCCTCAGATTTTCAAACTCATCATCCTGGATCTTCACGTTTACATGCACTGTCATTGTGGATGTCTTTGAGTTGTTAATTCGAAGACCAATCTTTAAGCTTTCTTGTTTGAGGTGTTCTGCAATGTTCATGATTTTCTTCTTGTTGGTGTCATTGACATAGCGGATAATGAACAAAGTAATTGAGAGGAAAACACTGGTCGTAATGCGATTGCAAATGGTTTAGGAATGATTCGAACCATCCTCAGCGTAAACGAATTTCCAGTCATGGTTACAGATATTATATCTCAAATCTATCAATATTACGTTTAGAGTAACTTCGATCATAGTAACCATCCTGTTTACAGTACCACTAGGATCACTAACACCGATGTTTCTACATAAGAGCAGATATTAGAAATATCATTTATAAGCACACAAGCTGTAACGTTACCATTAGTTATGTTTGTAAGAATGTTGTAAAGTAGAGTTGTCAGTAAAACAAATAGGTATATTGATTGCAGGAAAGAAATTGTTGGAATAGATAATATTCAAGAAGTCGGATGTACAATATTTAAGTAATCCATTATTAAAGTCACCCATAATAGATACATCCTTTTTGCGATTGCAATTGCAAGAACATCCAGAAAAGTTTCTACAAATATATGATTTCGACGTCATCAGTAAAAGTAGAAAGATCAGACCTTGTCTTTTTCTGTTAGGTCTATTTCAACTAGAGTATAACCATCCATTTGGATATATATAATATGTTAGCAAATGTTTTCTGAAGTATGTACACGTTCCCTACAGGCGTCAAACGAGCCCGGACACAAAAGTCACCGATTAACTAAAGGCTTTATTATGTAAAAGAAATAAGCAAATATCTAATGGTGTTTGATAAAACATTATGTGTTGAGCATATATGTAAAGGAGAAACATCATGGCACGTTTCGTGATATTATAACCTGTAATGAATTTGATAAAGAAAGGGTGTTTTATTTCTCGTTTCTATAGGACAGTTCTTTTCATAATTACTAATACGGTACACTGGAAGGGTGCGTTTATAGACAATATAGATTTCTTCAGTCGTCTTACTTCACGTAAAAAATAACGACAGATATTCGCTTTTGAAATTTATAAAATGTCTCCAGTACTAAACGGAAAGTTGGTGGTAACGTCATTTTATCGCAGTCTAGACATAATTGTCATATCTTTTTATGAATCTAAAAAAAACATA
>KN886614.1:4132-15572 GCA_000934455.1 Apostichopus parvimensis
GAAAGAGCAAAAAAGTTTTTTTTAAATAATAAAAAAAAAATAGAAAAAAAAAGGGTTACGATGGGATTGGAAACAGTGACTTCAGGAATGTAACCTGACGAGTCTGGGACTGGATTGAATCCTGCTCTATAACAAAATTTCTCCACTCTTTTCAAGTTATATCTTGTCTGGAAATTTGAAGCAATTCTTATCTGTCTGCACCACTTTACTGCACTCCTATATTGTCTCAAGACTAATTTTATGGTATTCCTTTCTTTCTTCTTTGTTAAATACTGTGCGTCCTCTAGCCTGCTACGTGATGTTTGGATACAAGCAGTACTGCCCGACTTCTCTAACTTGACACAACGTAGACAGTCAGATGACATATAGAGTGAACCTTTCATGGGAGACAGAAGTAGAGCACGGTATCGTACGTCATGATAGGCCATCAAAGCAGACAAAATAAAATGAAAGGGAAGGCTGAAGTATTACAAGATGACGTCAATCCCGTTCCATTTAAGAGTAGCAACTTGGGATAAGCAACGTGATTTCTGACCAAATGTCAATTATGGGAAGACAAAACTGTTGTTATTAGTTTATTTTATATAAACTAACATTCAAAAATTCTGTAATTATAAGGATCGGGAAATTCAGTGTTAGCAAGGGGGGGGGGAAGGGAGGGGGACATATTCTCCCCAATCACAATGCTTCCCCTACCAGTTGTATACAATACAACAGAACTGAAACCCCTCTGCTCCCTAAATTTGCCTGTGATGTGCACTATATACAGGTGCATTTTGGCACTTTAAAAGTGTTTTGCAAACTGTTTGCTTGCCACACACTTGCATGTTCGAACTGTACCTTCTTCCCAAGAAAACCACAGACACTTGTCAATGCTGGTTGTTCAACCCTTATTGCCAAGCTATTCTGGATTTTATACAAATCTACCAGGATGAAAGGTCAATTCCAGAATGCTCCCTGCATCATCATCACCACCATCACCATCACCATCATTATCATCATTATCAGAACATCTTCAATCATGTGACATCTGGCTTCTGATCGTTGCAAGATCACAGAGTCTGAGGAAAGAATCTAACCGACGACGTCGTCGTCTTCTCGGTGACCTGACGCAAGCAAGGCTTCAAGACCTGTGACGCCAAATGAAGCACCCTTCCATGAAGTGATCAATACTCTCAGAGTCTGGCAAAGACAGAAAGATGAACTACTTCCCATCCGATGCAGCAGAGCCTTGCAGTCGTCTTGACGAGCCTCAGAGATGCCTGGCAGGCACTTAAAATGTGACACCTGGTAGTATTCCATGGACAATTTTACGGTAAACCCTCCAACCAGAGAGTGACGCATCCGAGGGGGCTGCACCTCGAAATCAATAAATTGATTGTATTAGACTGCGTGTCCCTCGTAATGAATTTGAATGTGTAACTCAACATAGATATTATGCAAGTCTTAGATATAATGAACATGGAGAAAATTCGCAAGCCCGAAAAATTATGGAATCAAACATCCCGTTCATATATTTATTCATCTTGCAATAAATATGACGATGCAAGAAGACTCAACACTCTCTCATAATCGATCATAATTTGTGGAGTTTATTCTCTTACTCATTTTCTTTCCCGTAAAAGTCAGCATCTACTCGTGAAACAGTAAGATGGAATAGAATCTTATTTCTGGTAAAGGTTGATTTTCAACACTCATTGTTTAAAATTCATCCCTAATTCTTCTAAAAGGGTTAAAGCCCCATCTGTCTTTTTTTCTCAATCTTAATTATATGACATGAAACTTATATATTTATATTTTTTTAAATGTTTTACTATGACTGTCTTGTGCTCCTCAACACTGTATATTGCAAAGAAATAGAATCGACGTCACCAACTGCAAATAAAAATGTCGTCAATGACCTCTGGAAACGTACGGAAGTTTAATTGACATATTTATAAATCTATATAGACTGTAGATCTTTAGACTGCTATCAAAAAAATTGTGATAATGCATGTACCTCACGGTCCAAGTAAACTCTCTTATCCGTGACCATTCCATCAAAATTAGGTACAACACAAAGAGCAGATGCGTTCAGCATCACTATATACGTAACACACGAGGCAGTATAAAGTAATTACGGAACAGTATTGTTTTCTAATTATTTTACAATTTATGCTGGCTCAAAACTATGCATGTAGACATGATAGCTGCTGCCATCATATGATAAAGAAGTTAGCCAATAGCTGATACATAATCATTTAAATTAACTTGCAGTAACTATAAATGCATCAATCCAACATCTCCCATCCTTGTAACATCTCCTTGCCTGGCCAGAGCAATGTGAAATGAGTTCAGACAGTACCCTATTTGGATAAAAGAAAAACCTCAAAGGAACAGACTGAAGCTAGCTTCTGTGACAAGCATGGAACAGGATAGGTATGGTTCTGAAAGACAGATACTGGATTAAACTGATATTTTTAGCTCTGAATATGAAATGTTGTGACTGCAATATGTATGTAAGCATTATAATACTGTCTAATTTGTCTTCTTTGTACCATAGTTTTAATAAAATACTTCTGTACTTCCATGGTTAGGGCTGGGTTAGGGATTAGGGCTGGGTTAGGGATTAATTGGGTCACCAATGGATGGCAATTGGATACCTTGGTCTTCAATAATTAATTATATCCTAATATATATTATTGCAAAATGCAGTTTTCAAACCAGAATTTGGTATGTCATGATTCAGAATACATAGGACAAGCTATGACACTGGGAGTTGAATCAATGGGTTTCCTTTTTTACAATCTCTGTATCATATATATGCAGGGGCGTATCCAGGATTTTCTATCCCGGGGGGCGCGAATTACTATCTAAGCGGAGCGCCACCATCGGTTGGCGCGTAGCGTACAAGAAAATTTCTGGTTTTGATACCCCCCAGATCACCGGAAATGGCACTTCTCGGGCTTGAAAATGACCAACCAGATGTACACTTTTTGCCTAAGAACCAAGTATTTCCCAATAGTTTTTTTTCCCATCCATAACCTTTTTGAAGATTTTCACCAGTCACACATCATGTTCGACCTCATCGCATGTCCTGTGGATCATTGCTTTTGTAGGTAATACTACGTAACGGCCCACAATACCCGACAGCCCCACTTTTGAAGTTTTAAAGCCCATTATTTGTTCAGAATTTGAAAATTCACATTTCTCGTGAATAAACTCACTTCAAAAGATACCCTTAATGTTACACAAAATTTCATCTATGGACAACCAATATAGAAAAACCTCCTTCAACCCCTAACAGAGCGGTCAAAATTGCACGAGTAGAGGAAAGTGTGATGAAGAATGTTGGTCAGGAAATTTTCTAAAATTCAGATACAGTTAATTTATTGGTGTACAAATATTAAAACTTCTATTGTAAAACTTGGTTGAAGGAAATGAAAAAAATAGCAGATATTTCCGAAACCGAACACTACACCCATAGGCGTAGTAGGCGGGGGGGGGGGGCTGCAGACCCTAATTCGCCATTACTAATGTAAAGAGAGTTATGACATAATTGGACCTCCATGCTTTTTCTCCATCTGCATAAGACATTTCGTTGTTTACATTAGCATCCCACGGTATACTGCGCAACTTTCACGGACTGTACGGTACACGATGGCATGCGATGTAATAACCGATGCTTGCTTATATGATATTGACATTAATATGTTGAACGCGCGCGGAGCGAAAATTTTGGTTATTTTTTTCGGGCAAGTCGGTCAGTTTTGAGGCTGTTCATCCTGGAACGCCATTTTCTTGCTCACTGGTATGATGTGATATCTGCTGTTTGCTTTACAAATTCGTACAGGCGCGTAGCGAGGAATTTGCCAAGGGAGGCAAATTATCTAAGCGTAGCGACACCATGAGTTGGCGCAAAGCGTACGAGAAAATTTTGGCCGAAAATGCCTCCCAGATCGCTGGAAATGACACTTCCAAGGCCTTGTTAGTTGCATCTAAGCATTTTCTATTTTGAAATTACTAGCGATATCATAAAGAAACATGCTGAAGGGGGGGGGGCGGTCGCCCCCTTCCCGAAATGCGTCATGTTCCCCGACGACACGGTCGAGTTCGAGACCAGCCACAGTTGGTTTCATAGCACAATTCTACAATTGTGTAAGGCGTATATACACACATACGCGTTATGATAGACCATAGATCATTAGTCAGAGAGGAGAAATGGAAACGTCAAAAATGGAGTTGTCGGTGTAAGGGGTGGGGTGAGGCACACGCCCCTTCCGAAATCATTGATCCGTCACTGGCTACCCTGTGTATATAATAGGGATCAGCGCTGTAATGATGTCACTGTTCCTCTTTCTCTTCCCGGTGTCTTGGCGTTTTTCTTTCACTCTCCTCCTCTTTTCCCCCTCTTTTTTCCCTTTTTCTTCTCTTTTTTTTCTCTCCTCTTTTTCTTACCCGGGGGGCGCGCGCCCCCAACGCCCCCCCCCTGTATACGCACCTGATATGGATATTTTGATTCTTCAGTTCCCCTTTGAGTTGTGGACTATCCCATTACAACTTGACTAGCATGGAAAACCTGACATGTATTTCTCTTTAAAGGTCACTATAGCTTTGTTGAACACTTACAATTATCTAGTAATTTTCATGTGCAGCACTTTCTATTTTCCCTCGACATTTCCTGCAGGTTTGAATATATGAGAAATCAAGTTTTTAACATGAACTTAAAGCAGCTATAGGGATAAATTTGGAAGACAAATTTACCAAATCTACAGATTGTTACTCAAAAGAAGACTGCCATTGATCAAAAGAAAATGTTTTCTTCACTAATTGTCAACATATTCATTCTCAGACACTTTATGTTAGTATTACATTACATGTACAAATGGGATATTGAAAATTTCAGTATTTCTCTATTTTTATGTCATTCTTTGAAAGAATGGGCTCTTCAACCAGCCACGCCCAAAATCAAAAGAGGGCGCTGTCATATCGGTCCTATCTAGCTCCATGAAACTTAACAAGCTGCAGTCAGACCGTAAATCATAACAGTAACATGAGTCGATCCATTACTATAGTAGTGGTGCATGTTGTACAATTTCTTTTGAAATTGCAGAATCAGAGATTCTTTTGAAAAATATTTTCAAAGTTTCAAGTCAAACTTATCGTTTTAAGTACCTTCACTCCTGTGTTCTAGATCTCTTTAAGCAATGTGCTAAACTGTACAAGTGGACTGAACCTTAATTGAACTCACCCAGTCGCGTCTGTAGGCAAATTCATCTGGCTTGTTTGCATGCTATAGTGAGCACTTTCACGCGATCATGTTACAGAGATCTGTTCGTAGCATAGGGCACACGCGTTATGACCCATTGTAGAGGACCCTCAATAGGAATGCTGGAAAGTGCCCATTGACAAAACTTGACTACAAAAACTTTTTGTTAACTTTATCTCGACTATTTGCCTTTTTGTAACCTAAATACCATCCATATTGACTATTCCTTTTCCATTTCAAGTGTAACTCTCTTGAAGTTTAATTTTATTAAAACCCAGCATGGCTGACAAAACACTACAAGACATGAAATTAATACCATTTCTAGTTACTTTGTTTTCTCAATATCGTTCCATCTTACAATCTTGTAAATCTTCTGAACATCAATTTCCGACGTTGATTACTTATAACAAACAAATTTATTTAGGTTAAAAATGCAAAAGTTTTCTGACAAGTTTGAAATACTTGACCTAATCTAAAAGCAGTAAAATGGGTAAAATATCCTGTTCAAGTATATAGGAGTGGGTTGGTAGTATACACCATGGATAATCTTCCTTCATACACAGTGTTCAAGAACCTCTTACATTCATTCTAATGGCCATAGAAGAAATTAAATGGACAACAGTGTTGATAAGGCTATAGGATTAACATGCAAACAGTGCAAGTGAAGTTGTGAGAATAAACAAGAATGGTAAATATATTCTTTTGTGATCTATTACAGTAAACGTGTATTTTTATTCAGTGACAGACCCAGGTAAATAAATTCATGATATTTGACAGTACAAATCTGTCCTTGTAACTTATGATAAATGCATTTCTAGAATAAAGTTCTGTTACTATCTGCTTCCTATGAAAGTCAGAAACAATTTTTTTTTTTTCACTTATGGAAGTTACAAATTATGTCAAAGAAAAGACGTACCTCCATTTATAATCTTAGAAAGCCCAATCTGTGCTTGTATATGATAAAACGGCAACTGAAATTTACAAACTGAAGGGAAAACCTTCAATATTGCGCCTCTTTTTATGGAAATTTCACGCTGCCATCAAAATGTTAAATTGTCCGCTTGATTTTCTGCAAATTTATGTTCAATTCCTCAATATAGTTACATCCCAGAGTAACTACAGTAAAATGAGTACTTGTTGAATGAAGACAATTGTAACATTTTGAAATTTACTCACTTCTTACATATTCTGCATTTCAACATCTTTTCTGTAAGGTTAGATGCTTATTTTAACAGTTTGGAACATTTGTAACATTTTGAAATTTACTCACATATTCACATATTCTGCATTTCAACATCTTTTCTGTAAGGTTAGATGCTTATTTTAACAGTTTGGGATTTCTTTGTTGATTAATTTAGCATTTCGTTGTAAAATTATAAATTGCACATATTGTAAAATGAGTTCTTGTAACATGTTGTTGCAACCTGTTGAAATGATGAGACTGAAAATGATTCTGCTAACATTAATCAGAAATTTATAAAATGCTCACTTTATGTTAAATGAACAATTGATACTTCTTGATGCCAAAATATTTAAAATTTAAAAGGCAATGACTTTGTCAGTTGCAACTTAATGTCAGGTTGATCACTGAAGAAACGTGAAGAATTCATCAATTTGCTGTCAAGTTATTAACTTATCAATTTGTCATTTTGCCAAAAATTTTAAAGCATCCCGGGTGAGTATTTTTTTAACATTTTGATGGCACCTTACAGTTTCCATAGTTTTTGCATCTACGACACAATTTCAATAGGTTCGTTTTGCTGGGCAGAACTTTGCTGCAAAATTGAAAGACGATAGAAATAGCCTTCACATCGCTCATACCCTGTGAAATGTTGCCATGGGGATCATAGCTGTTCCATTGATGCAGCTAAATATGACATGATGGATGGAGATTAGGCTGGCCTATTATTAGCAAACACATGTGAAGCAAATATTCAAATACAAATTTGCATATTTTCATGGTGTTAAGACAAAAAACAACAATGACTGCATCTAGGTAAGAAAAAATGCATTTACCAGTCGATGAGTGATGTTTTGATGCTTAAAACCATCATCGGACTACTACAGTATTAATGGCATTCTTCCATACCACAGTATCATATCTTACATAATTGAAAAATATATACTTCCATGTAATAACTAATGGAAATCCATTTGAAGAATTTGAATAATAGATTCACAAATTCCTGAGAAATGCAACTCATTTGTTACTTTGACAACAGAAAGCACTTTTTTTGCCATTTCCCTGGTTTATGTGTAGATGTAAATTTTGATGCAGTTTGGTAAAAGGCTCAACATTGATGCATTTGAAGTCAAACCATTCAAAATGGTCACATTATGTCAAAGAAGGTCACAATAAACAGGAAATGGGTAATCAGCCAAAAGTAGGGATCCTATTGGTACAGACAGAGCTTCAATTCATTATGGTACAATAGAATAGATAGAAAAGTGCAGTAGAAGAGTTTGGACAGGTAAGAGAGCAGTGATGTAATATTTCATGTGTGAAATTAAATTGGGCTAAACCAATCAGTTACACAAACTGAAGTACTGTACACAAAAAATAAGTAGAATACAAAATATGGACCTTTTATATGAAATAAACACGTGCAATCTGAGATACATTGATACAGTATAAAATGCATTGAACAAGAATACAATTCAGAATAAACTATAGAGTAAACCACATATAAGCAAAATGCTACAACTGCAGAAGAACAGATAACAAATGGCTTCAAACACCCTCTTTCAAACAAATTCCTCCATTTGCTTAATTGCAAATGTCAAAGTGTTTTCGAAACATACTCTGATTTTCATTCATTCCCTCCCCCCCATCCCCGCCCCCCTCCTTTGCTTCTTTCTTTTTCTCTTGGAGTAGGCGTGGTCGCTATTACTACCATGTAGCAATAGTCTCCTTTCATTTAGACATTAATTTTGTTCAACTGAGCGTTAACGATGTAATTGCCTACAGGCACCTTAAGCAAAAGTAAAGATTGATCAACTTGAAGAGATCCTGCTAACTAGCACAAATGGAGCTTCCGTCACAAGGAGGAGAGCATCTAACTACAAGAAACATGATAGAAGCAGGTGAGTGACAAATTAAACAACAAATAAGAGATTAATCAGTATGAGACAATTAACTGGGATGACATCAATGACAGCCATTCGGTATCAGCAGGAAACAGCACAAACAGCAAAAGAAAGAGAAAGATAATCAGTCAGGCAAAAAAAAACAAAAAAACTCTGAAATGGAACAAAATGGCAGGCCTCAACTGAGCGGTGAAAACGATTTTACCTTTTCGATGTCGCTTGGTGGCGGAGTACTGACATTGGATACGGTTGACATTTCCCTACTCATTCCAGGACCCCTGGAAAGTCTGAGCTGACTTGGTATTGACTGAGGTGAAAAAGTCGGATGGGAGGAAGCGATTCATGGAGAGAGAAATTGATGAAGAAATGTGCGAGAGAAAATAAAGAACATTTTGAGGAGATGATGAAAACATAAAAACCTGAGCGAAGAAAAGTTGAGGACAGAGCACCTGGAAAATGATCGTTTCAGTAGCAGAATGAGATGTGTAAATGTAAAAATGAATGGTTAATGTTGGCAAGATTGGAGGGGGGTCCGGAGATGGACCCAGATAGATGTAGTATGGAGGGAAGTTCACGCAACATCTTTGAAAAAACTTGTAATTGACTTTGACATCAACATTTCATGACTTGGAAGCATTTATGAAACATCTCGCTATGAAATTGGATGTGAGGGGTATGAGAGAATGAGTGGAATGCGAGATTAACAGCGTATCCAAATAGGGAATCTGAAGACAGCTTTCGATGGACATGTACCCTTACTAACTCTATTCTTTCAATATTGCAAGAGGTACTATAGTTAAATGGCATTTCCATCATCAAACCAGGGAATTGATAAAGTTCAAAGCAAACAGTTTTTTTTTTATATAGCACTGGTATCACTCCTGCATGAACGAAAGCTATGCAATGTGATCCTATCATCCTTTACTTCATTAGTCCTTGCAATCGATGATTTTGAAACATTTTTGTTAACAATATTTTTTATAGGAAAGAAGAGACTTTTGGGCAGACTGTAATCTGATGATTATGTTCTAAGAGAACGAAAATGATTAACTGTTGATGAAGACAAAAAAAAAAAAAAAAAACGAGTAAAAGTGATAGTCAGAGAAGATGGATGTTATGGAACCAATAGATGAGATGCCGTGGGTTAATTTGACTGAAATGATGAAAAGTAACGATCGGACAGCAGGCTCACTAAATGTTAGCAGACTTCATGATATATGATCCATCTTTTGTCCCATTGGCATGACGCATGGACCACCAGGAATAGAAGAAAAAAGGTAAAGAGAAGGTATAAACCATGGAAGAGAACTATGACTCACCAATTTTTCATCGTCGTGCAAGATGAAGACCATGCAACGTTCACATCGCAGGAGAGTTAAAGCCTCAACCATGATCTTGTAAACCATCTTGTCAAGTGATGTTTGCTCTTCAAAGATTCCACGAGCCAAGCCAAGAAGCATCTGTAAACCAGGAACAAAACATTGATCAAGCCATAAGAATCTCGTTAATCTTTGTATTTTATTTACAAAACATTAATTTAAGAATCTTTTAGTCACCCCAAGGGTGAAGACCTATACATACTATGTGTGAACATGAAATAAGATGTATATATTTGAGTCATCATGTTTACAAAGGTGTCACATGCAGAGGCACACATGCATAAACACACCATCATACAGGTTCACTTTGCCTCCGGTTCAAGATTTGAGCCTATAGGTTAATACTGCTTACAGTGTAGTTTGTATTTCAATAGTTATACTTAACTTTACCGACAGGCTTTGTGCACAAAAGAAAAAGCTCTTGTTGCCCTACAAATAGCGAGTTGTGCTTCTTAGAGAATAAATGGCTTTTGACCACATTATATCTAATATGATCTTTGCAACCTCTCATCTTGTAGATTAAGATCCAGCTACCTATAGTTGAAAGACACAATATCATTTCAATTCTCGTAACATAGACTTCTTACTTTTCGTCTGCTTTTTTGAGTAACAAAGCATGAGAGCAATTTTATTTCCATTACTAACATCTTCCTAGCAAGTGGAAGTTCTTTCCTTTTCATTCAAGTTTATTAATTCTCTGAATGCCGCAAGCATCCCAGCGGAAAATGTTACTTAGGGTTTTGAAAAGACGGTGAAGTGGAAAAATGACTGTGCATGAAACTGAGTCTGTAAAGTCTGTACCTTTCTCACACTGCTGCTTCATAGCTGGATAAATTAATGAGGCTCTTTTCTTAAGGCAGCAGACTAAAACGTACTCGAGGGTTTTCAGATAAATTTAAAGCATAGGCCCCAACATGAGGGAGGGGAGGAAAGAGAGGATTATATCAAAAATGTCCTGCCTAATGACTTCACAGCTACTTCAGAGGAATCCTGAGAGATCAAACAGTTTATCTTTTTTATGAGGACATTCTTGCAGTCAAAGACTACCGCTATTAGGCTATTACTATAATAAATATTCATCAATCTTTGCCTTGCTTTAATCATCTATTAATTCTCTGCAGTAGCGAGACTTAATCCAGGACGACTTTCTGAGGTTAAGACCAACGTTTCTTTTTGTATTTTTAAAGATGTGTTGTAATCTTGTCTATAATCTTGTGTGCCTGTGCAGATAATAAAAAGCACAGTAGAATTTCTTTCTTGCATTTAATCTCCTCATGGCTCATTTTATAATTATATCACCACCAAAGAAGGGGAAACATACTAATAATTTGATTCTGCATAAAGTTGAAACTCGTAGCAATATCAGAGAATCTAACTTGAGTTAAGGTAGTCGATTTAAGCCAATACTGGTGTAGAGAGCTCTAACATATATGCAAATTGATTCTGATGTCCTGAGGCGTATTACATTATACTGCATCTGTAAATCAAATTTGAATAAATCTCTCATTTTCAACCCACTTTAAACTCCTGAGAAATACAAAAATTGTTTCCTTGTTCAAGTCCTTTCGGTTTCAAACTGTGTCCACGATGCTAATGATTGGCAAGAGAGAAGTAAAAGCAGCACCATTTGGCATGCAGATTTTCTTTTGGATGATCAGATATTGAAAATGTATCTCTCATCACCGTAATCATCTGTTTGATATGTACATTGTATACATATCAACAA
>KN886614.1:17007-39090 GCA_000934455.1 Apostichopus parvimensis
ATGAAGATGAGTATTTAAAGCTACTACAATTTTGTGTCTAAAATGTTCTTACAGTCTGATCATATTTCAAGTCACAAACAGAAATAACTTAATTGTCTACGTCTCTCCCATATCTCTCTCATGTTTCAACTAATAGACTCAATTCAAATTTATGCTTAGCTTCACCGTGAGTCTATAGTTGCATGGTTAAGAATCCTAACAATCCCACATCACAGTTTGATATCTGTTGAGATGATGAAAATCAGAATGAAAAGAGCAGGTCTTCATATAGAGTGGGATATGAAGAGCGGGGAAGTGGGCCTTGAACCAGACGTGGGTCAAGGGGGTGGTCGCAATTGCTACAAGGTGACCATTTTGGTAAGGTTAATTGAGGTAGATAGATAGAGGAGTGTGTACTGTTCTTTGTATGAACTATTCGCATATTTTAACCTAAACTATTGGAGTAAATACAGTAACATGGGATAATGATAATGCCTGTCACATCCACATACTGCACTGTATGCATGTCTGTGAGTAACTTTTTGTCAATAAATGTCAAATAAATGAAAGCAGTTGAAGAAAAATGGGTAAAGAGAACTTTGATAAATGGATATGACTTTGTTTATATAGAGTGTCACAGAGTCACTTTGAATTTAGGGGTTATTGTCGTCTCATGGAATTAGGAGTTTATAAATTCATCCTTTTATTCCAGTATTAGGTTTTCTAATTGTCATAAAGTCACTACTGGTTTAGCAGTTAAGAAGCTCTTGACTATTTCAACAAATTTATCCTCTTAACTTTCTTAAGGGTTTGTCCATTGTGTTGGTGGGAGAGGGAACTTTAATCTTGTGGCTTTTTTCTCAAATCTCAGTGGGTGAATGGTACTGGGATCTAGGATGTAATGCTTTAGCTTTTATTAGGAACGTAGTGAAGCTTATTTTCATTAAACATTGTGCATATTCAGTTCAGTTGCACTTCATCTCTCTGTGAGAGAGGATGTTTGTAGGTGTACTTGAAGGTTACATTGACCAGGACCTACTGGTAGAAAACCTGGTGTTACAAAGAGTTCCAGCCTGTAAGTAAACTTTCTTATCTATTTGATTCAATTCAGCCCTCTAGTGTCCTTCAGTGGAAGTAGGGGTGTAGAAGACAATTTATTGTAAATTAATTTATGAAAAGGTTAACAAAATGTTGAGTAGACTACATGAAAGGAAAGTGATTATATTGAAGAATCAAACCAGGCTGAGGATTCTGTTTATTTACATGTATGTTTAAATAATCAAGAAATGGTTAATGTTTGATGTGTCAATGAACACAGATTAGAAGAGTTTTCTCTAACTCCTTTTCAGTGTTTTTATGTGATGTTTATGACACCCAGAATAAAGATAGACATGGCCTAAGTGTGTGTTGGGTTGTGGCCAGTTATCAGTGTGACGTTTTGAGGTGTACTCAACAACCCTCTCTGCACATATTGTAAATAGACAAGAAAAGAAGAATAATATACTACAAAACTTGAGTAGCTCTGGCTTGTTGTCTTTCCAGCATGTTTTAACTAAGTATCGGGGATCCGGTTACCTACCGGTGCCCTGTGACATAGAGATCAGCAAGTCTCCAGAACAAGTAATATTACAGAGCAGTGGCTGGAGGTTGGAGGATCAAGGGGTGAAGAACATGAAAATGGACACTCTTACCAAATCTTCGCATTCCCTCCCCTTCCCTACCCCTCCTCATAACTTAGCCCCCACTAACCCCTCCTCATAACTTAGCCCCCACTAACCCCTCCTCATAAATTAGCCCCCACTAACCCCTCCTCATAACTTAGCCCCCACTAACCCCTCCTCATAACTTAGCCATATTCTTGATTTCCTCATAGTTATACATACACTTTATTACTAGGAAGATAAAGCAAATTTGTGATGTTATAGTATTTATGAACAAATAACAATTTATCTGGCATAAACAGTTTGTGTGTCTTGTACTTGAAAGATTTGCTTTGAAGCTTTATAAATAAGTCATCAAAAATTACTAAGAGACAATATAAGCAGATCAACGGACTCGCAGTATGCTATGTCAAATTTAATGATACTTCTTCTCAATAAGTTTGAAAAAAAGAGTATTCTGTAATAATCCTGTAAAGAAAAATATGGTGAACAGACAGCTAAAAAAGTGTGGTTAAGCTAAAAGGCATAGTGCATAGTGCTAGATTGGTTTGACAAGGAAAAGTATATCTTGGTGACAAATTAAAACAGATTTTTATAAGAAAAGAAATAGAACTGAACTTAACAGAAAGCACCGAATGATCTGTCAATCCATAATGTTTAACTGAACAATATATATAACAGTATCACTATAAACCTGAAAGTGAATGTTAAAAATGTCTTTCCAGAAGGCAGAATTAGTCTAATTAATGTCTACAGTTGATTCCATACTGCAAGATATTACTGAGATGTTGAATTTCAATAATAGAGAATAAGAAAAAAAGGAGTTTTTTTATCAATTCCAAATACCACCAAATACCTTCTAGCAAGATTACAAATTAAATAAAAAAAATATGCAATATTAAACATGACCTTTCTGCAATAATAATAAACCCTTAAGGAAAGTCTCAGCTTTCTTCGTCACCTTCCCCAGTACTGTTAACGTTATAGTTCCCGATAAATATTCATGCCAGTAAAGTAAAGAATGTAAATATGCAACGATGGTATTCCATTTCACCATCTCCAAGGAGATAAAAAAAAAAGCAAGTAAAGCAAATACAGATTATGTTTTGTAACCAACTTCAGGACATCCGCCTCTCAATACAATCAGTATGAGCGTTTTTGCTGGTGCATAAATTTGAGCTAAAGTTTCTTTTTTTTTCAAATATACGCTCAATTGCCATTGCTTTGTATTTAGTAATTTGTGTTTGCAGAGTGGCACCAATGTAGAGATCCCTCCATCCGCCACCTACCCCCCCCCCCCCCCCCCCCACAGTTTTACCAACATCAAGAAAGGATGTAAGAAATTAAGACAATCCTATTCAAAAAAAGATAAGAAAAAATATCAGGATGGCCATAACCTGGGATGCTCTATTTCCCATGTGCCAGAAATCTGCTGAATGTTTTTCCTGATTATCGGCCATGAGGTAGGTTGATCTGTCCCCCACATATTACCGTAGCTCTTGTGGCTCTGTGACATTGTAGCAGTTACAGGTCAATGACTTTCACTTACTACTTAGGACAAAATTGGTTTCTCGCTGGTGTCTTAGAAAGTTTACTTTGAGTGAAGATGGCCGATGCTCCTAATTAAAGAGGGGAAAACTGGCGTACTAATTAATGTTCTGAAATCTGATGCACGGAGTGTCATTTGCTGAGGTAAAAAAGTTGCCTAGAAGAGGCAATGCTGTTACGCTACACTGTCCTAAGAGACAAACCAGATGTTGTGGCAACAGCTCAATAAACATCAACCTCAACAGCTGGCTGAAGCCGCGTTGAAAGATGACCCTGATTGTGAGACTGATGAGGAATTTTCCCATCCAGTGTCTTTCTCTCCAAATATGACGATACTTTCTATCCTTGGCTTGTCTAGTCTAGGGAAAACGGACTCCCGCTTTCTATATATTGAATTTGTTTTCTTTTCAAAGCTAATATTTCAACTCTTACAGGCCAACAAGAGGTAATACTTCAAGAGTACCAAATTGTAAAAAAACAATTGCAAATATTTTTCTGATTGTAGTGGGGGTGATGGATGGGAAGGGAGGGGGACCTCGGTTAGGATATATTACATTTATTTTCAAATATAAGTTTCCTACTTCTGCATTTGGATTATTATCACCATGAGCGTGGTTAAGGCCTCAGATACTGAAAACAGTGGTATGGGGAAACATGTGTCCAAAAATATGTTTGTAAAGATTATTTGAATTTTTTTTCGATACTTTCTCTTTGGTCAAAGTGTATACATAAAATTGCCATCTAGAAGCTGCCCCAACAGGACGATAACTAACGCAATCATATAACCCTGCATCTATGCCAAATCCCTGCTCTCTAAAATATACTTGGGAACTACACCATCACCCTCAAGCCCAGACTAGCCAGACAGCACCAACCTATATCAGGCAACATCAGAGCAACTGATGTTAACATTTAACAGACAAACCATTGGAAAATAAATAAATAAATTCCAGCAATCCAGGATACTTTCTTCAGGACTAAGATGAAAAGATAACAGCAGGTGTCGAATTTCTCTCTTGGCAACAGAGAGCATGAGGCCAATAAAATCCAAGTCTAATCATGAAGGAGGCCGGGGATACAGCTTTCCATGTGTGATTCTATTCCTCAGGAGACCCAGCCAATTTTTTTGAAATTTCCTTAGGTTTGTTACTTTAATAGGAGGACATGTCAACTCTCTGGCTAAGTAAATCTATAATCTCATCCGGAGGGATTTCCCCCAAAGCAGACGCAGACTTTTGTCAACTATAACAAAGTACACAATATCACCTCAGGAGAGGGAACAAAACTCGAGGGTCTAGAGTTGATTGCTTAAGACTGGTCACGTCATCAAAATTGCATTTTGTAAGGCAAAGGTATGAATTTTTTTTTTACGAATTTGGTTGTATTTTGGGAATCAATCATGCTATATACAGCAGAGTGAATTTTAGTCATCAAGATCATGTTAATTCAGCTGATCATGATTTATTTATTTATTTCTACATTATAATATCTAAATAATTTATGAATATTCAAAAAAATATCTCTACAGAAAAAAAAAGGTTGCAGTTTGATGAAAGCTTAAATTTAAATAAAAAATTACACCTAATTATTAAAACACTCCAGATGTTTATCTTTTCGTATTCTTTTAAGCACTATCTCCTGAAATCTATTCCCTGTAGCTTTCTGGGTTGTATGCATGAACTTGAGGTGTGAACTCTGGTCTCATGGTCTGCAAGATACTGTGCCTTCTCACTGGCACCTCTGCCCTCCCCCCCCCCACCCACCCCTCATCCTCAGTAAAAAATATGGGTAAAGGGATCGCCACCAACTAAGGGGATGCTAACTCAATTGGTTTAGCACAGGTCATGGGCTTATTTCCCTGAAGTGACTTGTTTGAATCCAACCACTCTTGCCAAAATTTCTTTGCTTATTTCCAGTTTGATGAATACCTGTTTAATATGTTTGACAAATTTTTCAACCAAATGCATAAAGTTGCTTTAAGAATGAGTTACACTGGTTAATTATGACCGGAAGAATGACAGATGCTGCCCTGTATCTAACTACAGTGTAAAAGCCCACAGTGTGTTCTCTTGTCTACCTATGAATAATACATGCAGTCGCACAAATGTTGCTCATCACGCCATAGGAAACACGTGAAAAACAAGCGAGATAAAAAAAATGCACCTTGAGAACAAGTACAACATCACCGGCCCAAAAAAAAAAGCAATTATTTTCAAAATCTGGTTGATAGAAAGAAGTGAAATTTCAATCAATTCCTTGGCAAGGTTGAGTAACCACAGTGGCAAGTTGTTTCAAAATTCCCACAAGTGTCTGAAGCATCACAAGCTCTCTGTTAAAAGCATGAATAAATACATAAATTTTGCAACTAAATTTTTCCTTGGTTCCAAATTTTACACCGAGTCATGTGATGACATTTCCCAGTTCAAATCACTCAATGTATAACAGTAAATTGACTGAAAACATTAAAGGATCACTTTGTAAGTTTTGAAGCAAACCTTGAGAAAGGAATCAAGGCATTTGATGATATTCACTATATTGTTGAGCTGAGCAAAATGTTACAGTACCTTGAGCTAGATACATAGACTATGTAGTACAGTAGATGCATAGATTTCTGGTCTCATAATACAGAAGCTGTCATGTAAGATGTTGCATCGAATATTGCTAACAGTACTGTGGTCATGTGAACATGTTTAGTTTCCATTCATCCAAGTTTGGCAAAATGCACACTCAGATAACGGTCCACTGTTTGAGTGAGGTTTCAAAGACATATATGTTTCGTCTGCGAACCAAAAGATTCGGCACCCAAATGCTATATTTCCTCAGGCCTTGACCCAGCAACACGTACAGTACCTGTTCCATGTGGCTCCCCACATGGAACAGGTGTGTGCCTTAAATTGAATAGGCACCACCCTAAACAAGCCAAGCTTGGTTGCATAATAAGACAATGCTAACATGTGTGGTGCTATTGCGACAACAACATAACAACAGACATGTCAAATCAATTAAGGCAGCTTTAACTATTCAACGTTTGTGTGTAAAATATTTCCTTGAGAAAAATTCCAAGTTCCACTTTTATGCTCTACTCCACAAGTGGGATTATAGTCATCTTCTGTTACATGTACCTCCGCCTCCATACAGTTCAGGCCTTAAGACAATTTTCACTTTGTTAAACTTATGCACACCAAAAACAGTAAATTCAGAAGCCAACATAGACTGCTGTGGGTGACATCTAATATTTGGTAAAGTAAAAGGTAATCGTCTTTATTATTTTTTATTTGCTTAAGGGTCCATCCCGGCAGGGTGGGTTTGCCAGGTCTGGGGTAACCTCCCATTATTTTTCCTAAGTAGCTCCTATTATTCCATATTAAGCTTCCAAATTTTTGTACTGCTTGTCTTCAACCTCATTTGTTATTTTAAATTGCTAAATTGTCTGTTTTCCATCATCCAAAAAAAAAAAAAGAAGTTCCAATTTACCTGCAGGAGCCGTGCCTTGCACGGCTCGAACAGTTCTGTCACTCAGACCATGCGGTTTCTGTGATGAGAGGTAAATCTCGAACCTTAAATCATATACCTTTGTCACGTTGAAGGTTTGATTCAGTGCTTGCTGTATCACACCACACAAATAGCTATTCTATGAAGAGACACCATGGGGTTCACAGTTTTGGTCCAATGTCAAGGCAGATGGCCTAAATATATTGCATGCTTTATCTTCTGAAATTCATTCATTCATATTGTATCCGCATTGTGTGTAAAGATCGTTCTGTCTACATATTGGCCTCTTTGCATAGGAATGAGAGGATCGTTGTTGGTTAAGCTGTCAAATGTAAAGTGTGGCTTGTGAAACATGACACCTGTTTTCAGATCTCATCATGCTTGGATAAAGAAGAATCAACATGGTGTTCAAGCAGCAGATGTAGGGGGGTATCAGAGGGTGTAAAGACAAAAAAAGTGATGTTAGTGATGCCATCGATCACAAATCAAGGGCGTAATGTAAACATGAATATTCTGCAAAACAAGTTCAGAGTGACTCTGAAAAAGGAAAATGTTGTAAAACTTTACAAGGCATGACGAGACATTTGGGTGAGATTTTGCAACATTGAAGACAGACATTTATTACAACATTCGATAAGTCACGAATCTAATTGAAAGTCAAATACACCTCACAGAACGATGCACAATTTTTGAAGAACCATTAGGGCAGATTAGAAACAACTTTTTGAGGTGTCTCTCAAGTGTGCAGTAACTTTTGCTGTAACAAAATTCAATTGCCCTGCATGCAGATATGGACACAGAATTTTCCTTTGCTGATCAGCTATAATAAGTAGTGGTCAAAAGTCTTAAGAAGCCATTGATTTACAATTATAGGAAAATTCTATTTATATTTGTGCTCAGTTATCAACAATAAAATGACAGACTAAGATGGTGCTAACTGGAAATGTCCTTCCAAGTATACTGATACACATACATTCCATCTTTGAGAGGTGGCCTATTGAGCAATGATATGCTGTATTAAAACTGTATTCAACCACATAACCTACACCAGGAAGAGTGGGTGAGGGGAAGTAGGGGAAGGGGAGTGGGAGAGGGGGAAGGGGAGTAGGAGAGGGGGGAGTGGAGGAGGGAGAGTGGAGGAGGGAGAGGGGTAGAGTGGGGAGAGACACAAAATTGATCTTATGGGCCACAGTGAAATCTTGCACCTAATCTAAGTGTTGCAACATTTATGTATTTACCAACTCTATTTACAAACAAGAAATATTACATTACATAACAGGATATTCCAGAATGCTCTATATGCGCATCTTTTGTGTACAAAAATTCTGCCACAAGTAGGCCCAGTATACAAACTACAAAAAAACTCCAAACAATATAATGAATGTTTTCTCCTTAGGCCATTTTGTGAAATTTACTTTTTGGTTTTGGTTTATTCAAAATTGGATAAAGCATTGCTCCAATATTACAAGCAAATACAAGCTGTATCAACAGGGTTTTCGATGCCTTCTCACAGGCCGCAGAAAATTTGCATGTGGGCCGCCCTTTGTCCACATACAGCCCTACACATATATCTGCCCACATCTCTAACACTGAATGAATTTATGCGATTTAGCTACGATCAGATATTTACATATAGTCTCATGGTGCTCCATTGGGTATACAGAACGTAACATCCTAATAATCATGTACAAAGTCATGTACCTGATGACTTGTGACACATTGTCAGGAATTATCAGGAATTCATGATACGTCTTATTATCTTGTGGAGAAGATTCATGAATGAAACTGATTCAGATGTTACATTCCTAGAAAAGCTTAATAAATGTGCAAGGAGACATGCAAACTCATACCAATGTAGACCCTTACGAAGGTTCAAATAACCTTGTTAACTTCTTAGGTAACCGCCACAATACCATTCGCCTCAGCAGAGAACATTTTTGGATCCAATTACGCCTTCCCACTAATTAACCACATGGTCTCAACATCCTAGATGGAAAGAAGTGACTAAACCCTATCCCTCCCTTTTTCTTTCCCCCTCCCCCTCCCCCTCCCCTTCCCCTATCCTCCAGATTCTCTAATCTGTTCTATCCACATTCACAGATTTTTCCTTCTTATTCACCACCATTACTAATTACCTACCATTGTTTCACCCCTTAGAGATTACCTCAACAGCCCTTAATCCCATTGTCACACCCTTCAGAGTTTATCTCCACAGCCCTTAATCCCATCTTTACACCCCTCAGAGTTTATCTCCACAGCCCATAATCCAATTGTTACACCCCTCAGAGATGACCTCAACCGCCTTCAATCCTCTCATCACTCTTTCATTCATCTAATCTCTCATTGGTTGTTTTGTCTAATTTTGCTCTATTCATTGCTCGTTTGTCCAATTTAACTGTCCGTCCATCTGTGTCTCTTAAAGCGTTCTAAGTTTGTTTTAGTTTCAGCTGGCCTCAGAAGAAGATCCTTCTAGAATCGAAACCTCATATTCTACTAGTTTCATTTGTTTCTGATAGCTGCAAAATACTGTCAAAGAGCATACATGAAAAAAAACAAAACAATGAAAACAATAGGTGATGCGGTTAAAAGACATGGATAATGACAAATGGCATTCCAAAAAACTTACCTGGTTCCTTTTGTACTCAGTGACCGACATCTCAAAGAGTTGTGCATTCATAATACCGATGCCGCAGAATGTTAAGTAATTCCTAAATACCTGCAAAAACCAAGAAAAAAATCGGCTAATGATTAATAATTACAAAATCTTGCCCCCAAAAAAAACCCATATGATGATGGAAATTAATTTCAAAAGACGTTTTTCATAAAAATATGTTGTAATATGTTTTCAAATCAGACTGTTATTTATAATATAGACGTGTACACATGTTTCAAGATTCAAGACGATAGAAGCAACATGTATTAGATCGTCCAAATTCTATGTGGGTGATTCTGTGCATTGTTGAACCTCTTCATAAATGCATCAAGAGATAATTTATGCTTGTCCATTAGAGCACTTTTAGAGAATCCCAAAGGCATTTATAATTCATTAAAGTGTATGGAACCATGAGGACACCAGTTGAATGGAGAGTGAGAGAGAGAATAAGACAAAGACAGGTTGCTCATGTCTATCAAGAATTCATGAAATTGAACAAAAAGGAGCAGCAGATGAGGTTAACTTTAACAGTTCCAACACATGTGGCAAACCTTAGAATTATATATCCAAAGTGACTGCATGAAAATGACATCCTCCTAACTGTAGTACTCTGTTAAAATGATTTCCGATCTATAGTTCAATAATCTGGACACAAAACCAACAACAGTCACATCTTAAGATGAGCGAACAACTTATGAAGTAACAAACGTTTTCCAATTTTTCACTGAAAATGTTGACACCATGTTGGTATAAAATTTGAGAAGTGCATTAAATCAACTTAACGACTTTCAATTAAAAGTGACGGGAAAATATCTTTGAATATCATTAATTTCCTAAATATTTTGGCATAATCAATTCAAGTGTGAGTAATTTGCATTGCATCAAGATTATGATAGCTTTTATAAAAAAAAAAAATTCATCCCCTTTGGATGAATCTGTATACAATGTTGTACAAACCACCAAAACAATAGATCAGATATATATTACTTCTCATTACCAACGTTACAAGTTAATTAACAGCCAGTGCCTTGTAAGTGAAGGTCTTTGTCTAACCTTGTTGAAAGGTTGTCTTTGTAATCTATTTGGATTCTATATTTTGTAGATTTCTTCCATAATTAAGTGAATGTTGAATACATGCAACATTTCATGATGGTAGAGATTTTTACATGATTGGGGGATGGGGAACACCCAAACAGGGGTGTACATTATGGATGGGTGTCTTAGTTCTTCCAAAGAAATTGAATTACTCTCTCACAGGTCTCTTTGTGCTTAAACTCGATCACTATCTAAAAGTGCTGCAGCTTCTGAGGGCTTTATGCCCTGGAGCCCCACTAGGGCGTAGATCCACTCCATTTTATAGAGTGATACCTCTTTCTGAAATGTACTTTTTTCCTGAAAATGCACAGCTTTTCAACCCCCATGTACTCCTAGCCAATTTGTACAGTATTTTATGAAAACAGATGTCACTTTCTTCGTTTACGTTTCGAAACGTTGCTCTAAAACTACATCCCCTTTAAAAATGGTGAATGTACACTTATACCACACAGTTCCCCAGCAGTTATTACCTTTTTCATACCCTTTTTTTCCTTTTTTAATTTATGTTCAAACTGAGACCGACTCTATGAGTAAACTGAGACCCACCCATTGTAGAAATGAGTCAACATTTGCAAATATTAAAATGCTCTCCAGATTAGTAGATAATGCATATCATTGGCCTGAGGTTCCTTTTCAACACAGAGCTGTACTGTAGCTCTGTGTGTTCAATCGCATACTAATGGCCCCATCTAGAGCTAGGTGTCAAAAGTTCATATTTTCATATTTACTGATTACTTGTTGAATTTCTACGATAGCGTAAAGGATTAATTGATGTTTCGCTGTTACAGTAACGGAGAAACTGAAAGGAAGACACAACAGCACCATCTGACATGTGACTGGCAAGAAATTAATCTCAATTTGTTTTCAGTAATATTTTGTAGTTTACTAATTTTTAATTTTGGCAGTGCAGCAACGTTTGCCAATTAATTCAAAATCAAACAGGAGATGACTCCAAGACTTTTAAATAAGGCTTTAGGGAAAAAGCATCCAGGGAATAGTGTGACTTATATATAAGTTCGATAACCAGCTATAGAAGCGCTTAAAATGAGCAGTAACTTTAAAATGAGTACCATTATTAAAGAAATTAGAAGGGACACGACATCATCAACTTTCCTCTTGCAGAATGTAAGACACAAAGATTCATCAGATGCTACAGTGCAACTAATACAGTTATTGCTAACTTAGAATTATAAACAAAGTAGCTATAAAATATTAGGCAGCAGTAAATTTAATGGAAGGTAAAAACTAATTTCACAACAGGAATGAACCACTCCTTTTAACATTTTTCATTCAATGCTAAACATTTTTGTTCAATTCTCAAACTGCATACACATATATTTCTACACTACGACTAAGCAAACACTACACCAACTGAGGACAGTAGTACTGCTCTAACGTAGAGAGGCAATGACTTTTCACAAACCTTTTTTTTTACCTTTCAGAACCTGTAAATCATAAGGAAAACAACGTGGACAAACTCTTTAAGAATACCAATTTTCAGTTTTACTCCATCTTGGTTTTTATGTACCTAATGAACCTAACCTTACTTTGAGCTGGTGAGTGAGATGTTTAGATGAGTATAAAGGATCTATTTAAGATTTAAGACTGACTGTCATAGACTCAACACAGAAGTGACCTACTACTACTGTAAGCCAAACAAGCTCCTGGCTGTTCTTCAAATTTCTTTGATACAAAATTAATACTTAATTCCAAAATCCAAATTAAAGTTCAAACGATAAAGCCTACAGATCTGCGTAATCTTAGTGGACATGCCGTGGATCTTTAGAGCTTCCTAAACCTTTTGTAAACATGTTTTAACGACAGAGCAGCTTGTTCATGCCCCAGAAAACTAACAAGCTAAGTTGTCTCCTAAGGGAGGTGATAACTCTACACTGTGTGGTTTTAGGTAAGCTCTAACGGCTGACCGTTTTCTGGTAGTTGACGTGGAAGTGAAGGTAAAAGTAAACCGGGTTGGAGGAAACAAATCGATAAACAGTGCTACTTTTAAATGGATCCCTGTGACAGATCGACTGGGTATATTACTACTTGTACACAGTCAGCCATCAGATCATGACTCAGAATATAACAACCGTATCTTTGGCAATGATTTCTTTGAGAGATGTGTGACATGCAGTAGATCTTCTCCATTAAACTGCCACATAACCGCCTCAAAAGAAAAACAAAATAAAAGCAATTAACACTGTGCTTAAAACGGGAATATTGCACAAAAAAAGGAAAAATACATCAGTGTTGAATTTGATAATGGGATCATTGCCTGGAAAACGGCCAAGTAAATAGTGAACTTCCCCGGATGGAAATTTAAAGTCAATTTCTTTTTGTCCACCAACGCATGAGAATTTGTCTAAGAGTATTGTGATCAAACTGAATTTCAAGAACCTAGCAGTCATCATGCTGCAAAGAAAAAAATTATAGGTCTGGGTCGGATATATATGGATGTGATTATGGATAAATTATTCCCTGAAAACTTACTGACAAGACAGTCAGTACACTCTCACTACAATACAACATATTGAGTTTGAGTTAGTAAGAGAATCACCCTGCACAGATAGATTTCATACTTCACACTTGAATGCCCATGAATGAGCCAGAAATCATAATAAAAAATTTACTTTGTGTGTTCTCAGCTGTGAACTACAATACTTTCTACATGCACGTCATGAATAATCTCCAATGCTGAAAAACCTTTTATTTTTCTACAAAAAAAAAAAAAAGGAAGAAGAAGAAATTCTCAACAGCAGTCGGGAGAAAAAGAGGAAGAAACCTTGGTAACTCCCCAATTAGAGCTTCTGCAATGACAGAATTGTAACTAATCAAATTACAATGGATATCTGGAGGACATGGCACAATAATTGGACATTATCTTTGACTCTTAATTGCAGCTTTAATGACTCTCAATTAGAAGTTCTACAATGACAAACAGACATACTGATTTAATTTGTGGCTTTGTACGTTGGAGGCTTTTCTCGAGGTAGATAATTGAGATACAATGCAATAGATTGACCGTATGTGCCGACAGAGGAGTATTACAGTGTTAGAAGAGTAAGCATATACCTCTTGCACAAGCATCATATTAAACAAACACTACTATTTATTACCCAAAGTTTTTTTGTTTTTATTCTTTAATTTGAGGCTCATCTGCATAGTCTTTGTTTGGAGTCATTGTTAAACTACCTCTTTATTACTCTGGGATTTTTCATCCATGATTAGAGACTGCAAGACTGATGTAAGAGGTCATAAGCAACATTCCCAAATAAGCTAGAAAGTCAAAAAATGGTCATCCATGTTACAATCATGTTACTGCCACTCTATACAAAAGTAGTTACAGTATCCACAATGTAATATTTATTCATTTTTGGAGGATCAAACCCTACGTTAGGAAAGTGCAGAAAAATTTTGGGCCAATTATACTGATGATCTTTACAACTTGTCGGGAAAGAAGAATTTTGATTAAAAAGCAAAGATGATTGCCTAAAACATTTCAAGTGATATCTGAAAATTTTAAAGGCAAGTAAGTGTATTAACTATGAATAGACTGATTACTGTACATATCGCAAGATGATTTTGGTTAGAAATTGACAAATATCCTACGCCTTACTTATGATAAAAGTAGAGTAATCAATCAACCACTTGTTTGATTTTCTTATGCCAAACCAATTTGTGATAAAATTTCCTCCTCCTTACTTCGTTCTTGTATATTCCTCCAAGTTAAAGTATGGCGGAAAAAGAAAAACAATTCCAGAGTCCCAGAAAAGTGATTACATGGATCTCAACGTCAACAATGTTTTTCCAAACAGATGACACAGAAGCACCTGTTTACCTTCTGGAAAAATACCAGACAAAAATTGGCGACAAATTTAATTAAAATCGATATTTTTGTCAAATGTCAAAAACTCCAAGAAAAGTCTCACCAACCAGAAATTCAGCAAGAGAGACCAAGATAAAATTAATTTCTGAGTGAGGTACGTGTACTTTATAAATGCCAAAGCTGACATTTCAATGCCCCGAAGTAATGCCGTAGTAATGTACATGCTTACTTTATGGCAACCTTGCCCTCGCATACCCCGACAAAGTGGAAAGCACTGATTGCTTGATCAACAAGTAGGGACGGGGAAAAAGACGTTTCTTGACCAAAAGTGAGCGTAGAGAGAGAGGGATTAGTTTACAGTCAACTATGTTTCTCTAGCTGTGTCTTTGCAATGTGATTAACATGTTATATCAGGTATATGAGATGTGCTGGGGATCTGCTACAATTTGATGTAGATTTGTGTCAGAGTTATGACTTCAGCTCTTCGTGTCCTCTTCACAGCAACAGAATTCACCTAAATCCACAGACACTCTATTACTGTTGTTCTTAGATGAAGCCAATTCTTTACAGGTTTAATATATAGCAGTTCCAATGCAAATACTGCCACTTACACTCAAACTATGGGGGGTGGGGGTAGGGATGGGGGGGAGGTGACACAATCTTCAAGGGGCAGTGGAATATGTGACAGCTTTGAGGAGACAAACCACAAAGTTACCTCAAAACTTTCTGTGCAGTCTGTACCACATATTCCAGTGTTTTGGGCATTTTTTCAACAAAAGCAATTTCTTAAATATTACAACAACAGGGCACTTTTGTATGACAATTTCACTTCATTTGTCAACAAAAGGCACTTTTCAATTATAAAACAAGGGAAAGGCCGAAAGGGTTACACTTTATCAAAGAGGGACACTTCTTACTTATGAAAGGGATATAGTTGAGGTTTATAAGAAAACATGGGTGGGCGGCGTGTCCCCCCCCCACCCCCACCCCATGCAATCTGGTTCAGCCTCCCCTTCTCTTTACTAAACCGAATAAAGAATGATATCTGGAAGCATAGCAACACTTTCAGTGCACAACATATACCGTTGGTTATAATCAGCTAGCTGTATCTGTGCGCACTGCGCAATATGTCCTGAAGATATCTTGATACTCAGTTTATCTAGTTGTATAAGCCAAGTAATAAGTAATTCAAACAATACAAGAAACCTTATTTCATGCTTCCCTGCATCAGCCATCATTATTTTTCTTTCTCTCTCTCTCTTGTTCCAGAAAATGATTTCCATCCATCAAATGATCCACCAATCTATCAGTGATTCAAACTTTATTTTCAGAGTAAATTGTATATTTCCTCCCCCACTGGTATTGAAGCATTAAAGGAATACCATTTGTGTTTAGTTTTCAATTGGTCATTTGGACATGTTCCCTCACGAAACAAGTCTATGGAAAACAGGAAATTACGAGTATAACCACGAGATATGCAATAAGTGAACTACTGTATAGATATAGATATTCTCTGGTAGCACACTGAACTATTGTATGAACAAGGTCAGAGGTTTTTGTCCAAAGAACTACATCGATAGGATGAAAGGGATCAAATTGCCCAATTATTTAATTAATTCTCCTCAGCCCCAAACTCCTTGCCCAATGTTTCTTATATAATACCTGCATGTTTTACCAATTGCAACAGGTTTACTATTTAGAAACTACACTTCACACACACCCTAATTACATTCATACTGCAGTGAACAATGCAGCATGGGGTTGTATATATATTTCGTTTCATTTGTACTGCAGTAAACAATGCAGCGTGGGTTTGTACATGTATATTTTGTTTCATTTATATGTCTCTTTACAACTTGGGTAAATTCTGCACTAGGCTCTAATAGCTGGGGTTCTATTTGCAGTGTATAGGCCGATTATGTTGATACAATAGTACATCACCGCAGTAGTTAAGGACGTATACTTAGGACGTATACTGTACGTGGCTGTACCATTTGCGTGTATGCCTTAGGAACCAACAGGGACCAACACTGATATCCATTTTACTTGAATACCTGTTCTCAGTGAACTGTACGAATAAATGAAGACAATTTTGATGCGTAATTCTATTAGAACAATTACCCATTAAAAGACTTGGCCTCATAACACCTAGCCATGATGTTAGCAACTTCAAAAGGTTGTAAAGACACAGTAAGTAGGATTAGGCTCCATACGTCCACAGTTGCACCACAGTGATGGTTGTACTGCAAGAATAGCCTAAGCAATATGTATTGTACCTGAGTGGTATTGCACAACTAAGAGATGATCTGTTCAACCTTCCCATTTTTTCAGGTTTTAATCTTAAAAATGCTTCAGATTGGATTACTTTAGTTTGCATAATTCACAAAACACCATGTAATTATTTTCATATAATTGGGATATATCCCTCAATCTTAATTATAGGAGATTCAAGAGAGTACAACCATTAAACAGCTTCAAAATTAAGTGTAAATATGTAATTAGTTGTTAAGACCAATGAAGAAGATTTTGTGTCCTAAAGCTACTATCTGAAGTATTAACATAAATTTGAAAAATGCTGCATTTTATGGATAATTCCATTAATCTCGAATCGTCTTGATACAGTGCAAATTTAACTAGTTAACTACTAATGTTATCATGTAATGGTAACTACCGTTTCTTTGACATTTTAAGTATTTCTATTAACATACTAATAGTGCATTGTCCCTTTTTTCTGTGCGAGTATTACAAAACTTAACATCCCTATTTACTGAACAAATCATTACAATGAACGAGAAATGCTACGTATAGTTGGACAGATTGATTAACAAATATCCATCTTTATTCATAAAAGGCTAAGCAAGCAATTTGGCCAATATCACTAAAAGCCATGAACATTTATTAACTTTCTTCATCTGGTCCCAAAAATCACATTACAAACTATTAAATTTGTGATATTTATTACACAATCCTTTCCTTAAACGAAAAGCAACATTTAAGAAGTGACCTAATTTGCTAGCTGTTATAAAGAATTACCCTAGTAATTTCCAAGGATCTGGTTTAGTATCATTGAGGACGTTCTACATGGAAGTAAAAAAGGGTTTTGATCAAGGCAGGTACAAAAGACTTAAACAGTGGTTTTGATTTAATTGTTAGAATTTGGGCTGAATTTTACTGACCCAACAACACAGATTATATATATTTATTTTATTCAGTTATCTCTGTAACCATGGTAAGTTTTATTGTTATGACCTTAAGAGAGCATCATGAAATCAATATAATACATAACATAATTTTGATGATCTTTAATTCAATTGTTAAGATTCAATTGTTTAATTCAATTGTTTTTTGTTGTTGTTTTTTTTCTTCCTATTTTTAGTATAAAGTGAATGATATGATGCTTTTCACATTTTGGCTTTTTAAGTTTGTACGCCAAGATACTAAATCTTATATTATCATAGCAAACTTATTCATGCCAAAAAATATTATTATTTTCTTTTTCTCTTCTGCAGTATGTTATGGCAAAATGCGGCAGTTCCCTGCTTATACACATGTATGCTTTTAAACACTAAAATCTACCAAACTGCAAATTAACATTCACATCTAGGTTAATAGATCAGCAACTTTCTCCTGAAACAATGTCATCATAGAGAAGGAAGAAACGCTAGGACTTTGTTTCTCCTAACGAACATTCTTAACACAATGGAAAACGCTAGGTTTTATAAAGGAAACTGCTTCTATTAAGCAAAACATCAAAGTTTATGTGATGACATGACTTAACAAACCAAATAAATTTTTTTGACATAATTTTTCGAATTTTGAATGAAAAATATCACTGGGACATTAAACAAGTCAACCTGTAATTTGTTTTAAAAGATTTCTTTGAAGAAAGATTCTCGCAACAACAAATCCAGCATCAAGAATCTGCAAAAATGTAACATACACACAAGAAAATTTGTAAGATGAATATTCTATCTTGTCTTCATAGTTAAGTCAAAACATAAAAATGTAACCTTCCTCAAATTGCAAAATGAAGAAAAAGGACTGTTCACAACTTTTCTTCCTTTCATTTCATGGTACAACTAAAACAGGTTGTAAGACACTTGACTCAATACCTTGCCGACTGTACGACCACATCAAAACTGATACAATCTACATAATTCTTCTATTTTATGCATAAATATCCTCCCTTCGATCGATATGTTATGTGGGAAGATTCTGTCTGCACATCCTAGGCAGAAAGACGAAAAACCAGCCGTCAAAGTTGTCTAAATCTTGAAGGGAAAGGTGTAAAAAGTCTTACCTCGATCCTTTGTGTTGAATTCTCTATGGTTCAATATAATATTTAATCCATATTATTCCCAAACTTTGCGGATAGATCTCCGTAAAATATGTTCAACTGTCTTCAAAAAATTTGAATTATAGTGCACGGCTTGCCTATCAGAATGCAGGATTCCCTAGGCTGCCTGTTTAATTCTCATTTTATCAACCATTTCACGCAACTGAAATTCCTATGAATTTCTAATGCGTGTAGACTTTAGTGTGCAGGGATCCTTGGAAGTATTTTGCCAGTAGTACGGCTTGTGATGGGATGGCATTTCTGTTGTTCTCATTATCGTCTTCGGGGAGTCAAGTCGCTGTTCGGTGAACAGTTATCTGGGGGAATGGGTTCTTATGAGGGGTACCATACAAGGGGATTGTAGTTTCAGAGCATAAGTTACATTTTTAGCAGCATATACCATTCAAACCATAGCATATATAAAAACTATGAAGCATTTCCCCCTCCCCCCCTTCCTCCCTTCCACAAAGAGTGCTAAAATATGCTTGAGTAATTATTGCAACAGATTTCAACAACCTCACTTCAGCTTAAGGAAACAACTTTTCAAATGAAGCAAATCATGTGGTTTCTCTGCCGTCATAGTCAAACCACACAGTAAAGCAATCTTAGTTCATCAAAAACTAACAATTGTTTTGCTAAAAGATGAACTCTGATCCTTCTCTTGGTTTTTTTCTCACAATGAAAAGCCCTTCTCAATTTCAAAGTGATTGACTTTGTTGTATAAACTTAAACAGACTCCAGATCAGGATTAAATGTTTCTTCCATCTGTGTACTTTGTTTGAAATCTTCGTTAGTTGGCTGTTGAACTTTCAGTAATTACCAAGACAACTAAGGTGGATGCATATTCTTATAATTGATAGAATTGGAAGAGGATGGATGGTAGGTGATGACTTGATGAGTGCAGAGCAAAATGTTTAATGGTCGTCTGAGACAACCACATTTCTGTTTGTACAACCAAAATCAGACTAGTTCTTTACATCAAACTCAGATTGCATTGTGACTTAATACCAACAAATATGTGAAGTGATTAAATTGTTATCCCCCTCCATCAATTTGGAGATACTGACTTACAACTAAAATACTGGTAGGGCCTATAATCCATCTGACTATCGCCCTGAATTGGTTTGTTCTATTCACCAAACCTATACATCTGTCCTACAGTGTTCATATTGGTCATTCTTTGTTGTTTTTGCTACCATTTTTTCTGACAACCAAATTTGCTATTCAGACAACCAAAAACGTAAAAGCTACTGTAATAATCCCTTAAAACTTGCCATGAAGTGGATGGTCTGCAAGAATCAATTCATAGAGCAATACCTTTGAAAAGACGGGTTAGTGATCTTGCTCTTGCTTTGTAGAGTTTAAAGGTTACCAGTTCTCCTAGAGTTGGTAGGTAGCATAGGAGATCGAGAGAATCAAGGGTAACATTTAATGACAATGAACTATGCGTTTCCAAGTATCGAATCATTCATGACTAAAATGAATCAATAAATTTCTTTTGAAAATATGAACAAAACATATAACACATGCTTGTCAGGAAAGTGTACCACTTGGAACAATAGTAAAATAGTACATCACAGGTTACATATGTCATCCAATAAAGATCTGTAGACTTTAATTACCACAGATACAACCTGGTTCAAAATATGCCCTAGTTTCCAGCCTGATTTTGCAAAGAACGATTGTTAAAGATAATTGATGGTAATCAGATCAATCCTGAAACATCATCTAATAAAAGAAAAGGAAATAGATACTTCTTATTTTTTATTCTCTCCTATTTTCATAACCACTCATTTAATTGGTTTATTCCTTTGCTTTTTCTCCATAATTGAAAGTAGAAATGAGTATGTCATCTATATTAAATTATTGATTTTGTTCTATTAAATAGAACATGTCGTCATATTATGCTAGCGTGTTCTTTTCGGGCCCTCTTCTTTCTGTCAGCTTAGAGTATAATATTTCAATTTTTCATTCACTGAGAATAGAACTGATCATATGCAACATAAATGCGTGCATCTCTTATCGAAGAACTTTGTCTTCAAATATAGGTTGGAATTCATTAAAAGAGGGGGTAATACAAAAAATATTAAACTCTTACAAACTTTGAATTCTTCATGTGGAGATCAATTTTTGTAAAGCAAGGTCAAGACATGGAGAGACAGAAGGGCGATTCAAGGAGCAGGAGAAGACAGAGATGATGACAATAGCATCACATCTTCTTGATACGGCACTTGAGCATACCCTTGCTGTTGTAAACCCCATTCTGGGTATTTATGAACGGTAATACTTAGCAATTGCTTGTAATAGGTAGTGAAAACTTGCAAGGGAACCTGCAAGATCCAATGCATGCACAATTACACAGACCAATACCAGGGAGACTCAAACCTGTGTAACATATAGACAAAACAATAGTTGGTGTAGGTCTTCAGAATGGTAGATCCAAATGACATGGGAATAGCTCAGAAGTGGATCGACCGGGGTGGGGGGGGGTGGGGGACAGTGTTATAATTAATCATTTGGAACGATTATTATAATGAATATATGCACAAATACATATATATATATGTTAGCATGTGACCAGACTCGATTGTCCCATTCATGCACTATCATAGATATTTCAAAAGTTGTTGAGTTCTGGGTATTCACAAGTGAAGACCTTACCTGTCTCCTCTAAACATCACCACTTTCTAGCTTAGACTGGTAAACTATTAAACATCCTCCTTCTCACTCTGCCACCCTAAGAGTGTTTTCTTCCTCGACTTTGTTACCTGTTGGAATCTGCTTGCCTAAGCTGGTAGCCGTAGAGGAATGGAAGTCTTAAGTATACTGAGTTATTCTAAGTATTCAAATGTGAATATTAAAAGCAATGTAGACTGTGTGAAAAAACCATAGGAACTCCCCTATACTGTCAATGTGCAGTACAATATTGACCGAAATTCTTCTAAATCATGAAAAAAACAATTTGGGAAGAAAAAATTGAGAAGCCCTGTTGATACAGGAGGAAATTAATAAAGTGTTTTGTTTTTGTCTTAGATTAAAGTCATCAAAAAACTACATAAATATTGTTTGGACATTATCAATGGAATGACTGTTGAATCACCAGATTGATTAATTTGCATGCACTAATGTCTAACATGTGAATGAATCTCTTATGGTCACTATTCCCTTTAAAACAGACCAGAATTTACAAACAGCACAGCAACTTCTAGGAATTAAGACACCACTGTGGACATGACATATGAGAACTCAGAGGGCTGCATGGACTCAACTTCAAATTATAAAAACTCCAGAAATGTCGCCAGGTTACAAAGAATATTAAAAGATGTAGATAGTTAAACAGGAACTCAGTCCATCGGAAGGAAACGTCATTGAGTATTGTGGAATAATTATTGCTTAAGCTTATAATGCAACATGTCACACAGTAAAGCTGCAGCAGCAGCAACAGCAATATTCCCTGCAGCCAAGCTGAATCAAATATCAAACAATAGACATT
>KN886614.1:44045-58003 GCA_000934455.1 Apostichopus parvimensis
CTTATTCTCATATTGATTTGTCAGTATACCCAGTAGCAGGCACAGTTGTTTTCAGTGCAGAGCTGTAACATTCAAGGTATACTACATTCATGCTTTATTTTGTCTGAAATTGGTCACAATCGGGTGGTAGCATATAACAAGATTGAAAGAAAGATAAAGGCAACAGCTGTTACTGTAATAAACCATAACTGCACCAAAATTGATGGGATTAGGTGAAACCTTTAAAATGATTGCAATAATACGTAACATCACACTGAATTTTTAGGGGAGCATTAAGCGATGAATGATGGACTGGCTTCTTAGGAACATTAAAATGATTGTAATGATATAACTAAGCTTGGGCGAGTTATCTGACCTCTACTCAAAAGTCACAATGTTTATTTAAGATATAGATTCCTAAGATTTGGCAAATTGTTGGAAGTATAACCCATGTCATTATAGAAAATGCCCTTGCTGCATCAATCATGAAAAGTATGGCTACAACTAAACATGTTTCATATCAGCTGACATGATGTGTTAACATAAATTAACACTATCCTATTGATCTTTTTAGTGCAAGTAACCTCCAGATTGCAAATGTTTTGACTAAACCAGCAATAAAGCCATGACAAAGGGATTGGATTCTTATCACATCAGCTGTAAATGACTTTGATGGGTCACAAGTCATGGATTTTAAGTATTGTTGGATTATGGAATATCTGGAATATGGAACTTGGAATATCCATGTTCCAACTATTTTTGTCTGGAAGTACAAAGAAGGGATTTCGAGTGCTCACACTAAGTAGGCCTAAATATTTGGGAAGTTTTAATATGCACATAAAATTGGAGAAAAGGTATGATGTATTTAAATCTCAAACTTTTGTCACTAAAGTATCTTAGTGTGAAAGCAAGTAGGCCCAGTGTACTATGCCTCATAGCATAGCCATTACTGTTTTGCGACTGACAGAGTGATAGGCTAACTTTCCGATATTTTTTTATATTTTTAGTCATTGTGTTGAATGATGAATGAGTCGCAACATTACTCAAAGTTGTTGACTCCCAGGGAAGACAGTACTAGATTCAACAAAACAAACAAATTCCACTTGTCATTTTTTTTTTGGAAAGAGCTGGTTGACTATCATATATATTGACAATGTTCAACCTAACTTTCTTTCTTTACAATGGATAATTTTTTTAATGTTGTAAAATTTACTTTTAACCAGATGTGCCATGCATCTTTACTAGCTATTGATTTTGCTAATAAAACAAAATTCCACTAATTTATTACAAAATATGACATGAAAAAACTTTTGAAACATGATATTGGACATTTTGAAGAACACTTAAGTAGTGCTACTTCCAGGTCACATGTTGATACGCATCACCTCTCTCCATCAATCTCACACCAACAAGGTGATCATGACAGTGTAAATCTACTTGACAAGGATGCTGCCTTACTCACTCTTCCATTTCCCTGGTCTTTCAATAGCCTTCTTAAAATGCCATTAACATTTCAGAGACCCTAACCCATTATGGTACTCTTCAAGCGAGAACATATGGCCTCTTCGTCTATTGCGATGTCTTCGCTGGGTTATGACTGTATTATGCAAATTCTTACTTACTCCTTACAAGATTTCTGTCTTAAAATTTACGAATTAATGCTTGAGGCCGATGATAAAGTCATGCTCCTGAATACCAGCTGTCATGTTTCTTACGAAAGCCTTTTTTTCCTTTTTTTTCCTTTTCTTCACGAAACCCTCGTCTGTGTAGTGACCTGGATGATATAGTATGCTTGGTTTATCAGATAAACGGTAACAATCGGCAGCGACTTGCAGTGCATTTAAACACGACCACTCTTATTTACATTTGAGTTACGGGACATTTTCAGCTCAATTGAAGCTACGACCATTAGGATAACAGTGAAAGAGGTCTCTGGGGGAAATATCCATAATTGACAACCATTTAGACCGCAACTGATATAGTCTGAGGCGGCTTGTCCGCTGACAGATCTATGTGAGATATGTGTAGCATTCTACCATGAGATCTGTGACTATAGGCACAAAACATGCATAGTTTCATGGTTGCTTGGGAACCCATTTCTCTCTTTTGGAGAGATTTCCAAACTTTGAAATGCAAGTTTAATTTTATGGCTACACCAATCCATGACATCAGGAATCCAAGTACTATGTGCACTCTACCAACTGAACGATCATATAATTTAACCTAATAAGTTGATGGTGATTCTTACAAAATTCTTGGCTCGGTTGCTACATATGCAGAATTAAGTCACAGTGAACTGCATATCATGTGATCAGCTGATATCATACCTAGTTTCATTTCATACAACCAAGAGATTTCACTTATAATATATGAATTCTGCACAAATGAATAAGCAAATTATAAACAGCACAGCACCCTAGGAAATTTTCCTGTTAGTTTTATGCTTATCTTTTTTGAAATGGCCTGCCATAGGTTTATCGAAATCTGATAATTTTGTAAATGACAAGGCAGCTTATGTTTCACAAAGTACAAACTGATAAATGATACCAATCGAGTTGTTTTGGAAAGCTTAGCTGTGATTCTTACTTCTATTAGGTTATCCTTAGACATGTAAACTGCCTGAATATCTGATAACATAATTCAAAACTGCACCCATAGTAACACAATAACTGATCATTGTGTACATAACATTTCACATGTACCAACAAGAAAGAAAAAACATTGTTAAGCTTTTAAGCTTTATGGAAGACTTCCCTCCACTTTGTACTTTTGTGGCAAAACAAATAAATAAATAAAACATACACAAAGATTGCTCAAGTGTAGAGTGATATACAGCAAAGAGTACTGTCATAATTGATGCATAATGCATTTAGTACAAAAGTACAAAAGTGACATTTAATGATCAGGTATACATAGCCAAGCTACATATTCAACAACCAAGGGACATTCAAAATAACACACCATGTTCACCTGCATCCCCTCTGATCTCATACATGTACATGCAACGTACCAAAATTTCTCAAGTGAACAAAAGTTACAATGCATTTGTATTCACACAAAGTGTAAAAACACTGTCTTATTGTGAAGTGCTTTGAGATCATAGTTTGATGAAAGGTGCTATATAAAAATATAATATTATTATTATTGTTCACGAACAAGCAATGTACACTGTACTATGAACATGTATGCAAACTGTGTAATTGCATACTGTTCCCTGGTAAAGCACAATATGTTCAAATTGCCATCACAGACACAATAAACCACATGTGATTTTATGTATGCATGAATTGTAATGTAAAGAAATGGTACTTATAGCTATAATAGTCTTTTAAGTTTATTTTTGAGTAAAATTTAAAACTTTCAGAAAAGAAAGGTCACTGGTTAGTCAGTACACACAATTACAATTATAAAAGCCAAGTCAAAAACATTTACCACATTATCAATAGATGGAAGTTATTTTTATTTTCCTATATTGTATAATTAAAACAAACTTCAAACAGATCTATAGCCACTTCTCTCCTCTCTTCACATGAAGGGTTAGCTTCAAGCTGGAGAGCATGTTCAGTAGCTTCCCAACTTCATCACATATCCTACCTAGTAGGTTTTAAAACCTACTTGATTCCCATGTTAAAAGTACATCATTTTTCAAACATGTACTTTCCTGTCACTTCAATAGTGACACAGCTAGGACATAAGCAACTCTAAATACAGACGTACATCTTTGCCAGCAGTTCTATACATATTAACGTGAATAGGAAGTTTCGTTGTTGTTGTTGATATTTCATGTGTTCACGATCTCATATCGCAATCTATGCAGAGCGTCTCTTAACAATATACCAGCACAATTATAGAATGAACTTAGATGTGATAAAATGGAATTAAAAACACATCTGCAGATACGAATCAAAGCCATCCCTGTCCTCCCCAGATTTTTTAAATGTTATTATCGTGTTGTGATGTCACCACTTGCTTTCAAATCATTTCGTAATTGATGGTACATAGACTCTTTCATCAATGGCTGTGAAAGACTTTCAACAAAACAGACCAAAAGAGGTAGGAAAAGATGAATAGACACACTCGAAAGCCGTTCTCTCCAAATCTACGTCAGCCAGACGTGTAAGGTTAATTCCTTTCAATCGAGCGAGCGGCATGTGTAGGCAAGAGCTCATGTTATCTTTATAGAGATGAGCTAGGCCACTTCTCGACGTAAACAGTAATGAGATTGTACTTTATAAACACTGCCATCATCTATAACTTTTCCCACAAACAACGTGACTGATGGGATGAATGCTTTCTCCGTAGCATTGTACATGAAATAAGAATTGATACAAACAAACATTGTTCTTGACGGTTTATTGCTTTTGAAGGGGCAATTTGTGTTAAAGTTGCTACAATCTGGTGAAAGCTTAAGTCCTACTTTTTAAGTAAAGATGAGGTACCTGAAAATATATTCTGTTAAGAACTGTATAGTCCACAAAAAAATTAAACATGGAAGGATAAAATTAAAACTTTTTCATGAGGTTTGTAAATGAAACAAAAATTTTTAAAAAACATTTAAATTTGAAGAACAAAAAGAGTTTCTGTATTGGATTTAGACGTTTACTAATTCGCTAAAAAAGAGGAGTACAACAATGACTTTAATTAAATGATAGCTTTTAATTAGAGGTAGGTTGTGCAGATATTCTTTTCCAGCAGTAACAAAACTGAGTGAGCTGCTGTTGTGCTCTTGGGTTTTATTAGGACCAGTTGCCTAGACTTGAGAGTTTCGGCAAAGTTATTATAGTCCTAGTATACAGATTTATTGCATTACTTGTGATAAGTCACTGTACTATATGTATACTGATCTAACTTATCTGATTGAGAGCCTTTCAATGACAGGGATAATGACGGTTGAGATAATTACTAGACAAATTCTAGCCAATTGCTATAAAAGAGCAAGTGCCTTTCCTGCATTACAACAAATACCAATTATTACACAAGCTTTTGACAACAGCCTAATAATATTTGCTAAAATATAAAATGACTGTTATACATGGCTGATTGTTATGCTAGCAAATAACACCAGTTCTTTGAATGATGATTGTCAACCAACTTACCTTGTGCTTATGTTCTTAATGTCTACTAGCTCAGAAAATGGCCAGTGGATTGTTTGTCTACCGGCAAATGGTTAAATCCGTTGCATTGAGCCAGTAAATAGCCCCAAATTTTAAGGCCCGGTACCTGCATTATTTACTTGAACATATCATTATCACAATTTGTCAATTGCCACAAACTTGCTGCAAGACGTACAAGATTGTGCCAAGAATCCTGAAATCATCCAGTTTTACTTTTTGAAGCAGCTCTTTTAGTCTGATACATGGGCAATTTTACCAAACCTGCCAAGTTAATACCCAAATTAATCAAATTTGCAATTGATCAAATTAAAAGGTTAGATGTTTTCACCAAGGCAATATTATTTAGGAGTTAATTCCACTGACATGAACATTTTGTTGCCTATACAGTTTTGTGTATCATCAACAAAGAGCAAATCAGAAGTTGTGAGACTATTGCCATTTCTATCATTATTTAACGAAAACTTAATTAAACCATCATATAATTGGAATGAATACTCGGACTTGAACATCCAAGCTGTCCTGAGGGCGATTCAGGTGGTGGAATATTCAGGTTATAAACACACGTGCATGTAGGGCTTCTGAATGGTAGATTCCAAAGGGAGTGGGCAGTAACCCTCAGAGAGGGTCATTGGGGGGGGGGGAGGGAGGATGCAGTACAAGAATGCTACCAGTTCATAGGTAGATTTGAGGGCGTATGTACAGGAAACAGGTAAGAGAGAATTGAAACAAATCCAGCAAACTCTCCAAGAAGCAAAGTCTTCAGCAAAGACAAATCAAAAATCATTGTGTGAGGCTATTATTGGATTGTGACATTATTTGAAACAAATGTTACTCTAATCTAAGCATCCCTTTGGTTTTCTTCATCTTTGGACATAACCTAATTGTGAGCAACCAGCATCAGTGATGACCCATCTGCCCTCTACTGCTACACTATCATCTAGTAAATCTAACCTATATACTTGATGTAGTTGGCAGCCCACCACATAATAGACCACCAAATCCTGTTAAATGGAAATCACATATTTTTTTTCACTTTCTATCTCTGTCAGAAGACAAGAAGGAAACTCACAAAGTGTGTACATAGTCTTGATCCTTAATATTAAAGGCAATTTATATTTATATCAATATTCACATTGATTCCACAAAGCTTGCACATGATTGTATTCATTGTGTGCTCAGCTGTTATAAACTCTAAACTTGAATCCAGATCAGATAATACAAAAGATTCAACCTTTCTTTTGTACAAAATCAAAAAGGGATTGCACTTAAATATAAAATATGGTATGATTTATAGCATTTCATTAATATAGTTTACTGGTATCAAGCAATGATGGTAAATTAAGAAAAGATTATCAGGCATTTGTTTAAATGCCCCCCCCCCCCCTCTTTAAAGCTTTCAATTCCTGTCCAACAGAGAATGTCTGGGCAAACAGATGGATTTTAAGCACTTCCCAATGGCAAGCTGTTCTTAAATTGATGCTAAGTGATAAAATACATCCTCTGCCCAACAGTGTTCAATTAAAAGGAAACACGATACTGGAGGGAAAGCAGAGCAAACATTTCCCTGAAATCTTATTTATCATAATCACAATTTTATGTACACGCTGAGCCAGTCATGTTAATGAGCTATGTCAACCACACAAAGTCATGTTTAACTGTGTGGTACTGGTTGAAGATGCGATGGATAACATTGAAGAAAGCAACCAACCATAGCTTAGCTTTCAAGGTACATGACATCATGGAAAAGTTATGGCAAATCTGCAGTTGAGAATCAACATCTTCAAAAGGCTGCCAATATTTAAATTTAACTTTATCCAGACTTCTTTAATGAATTTATCCAGAACAGTTGAGATACTTAGTAAAGAGAAAAGTTCTAATGAAACATTTACACTTTAATACTGATTTAATACTCTTAAGCTTTTCTTCTAGCTACTGTACCTTTTTTTTTTTGGCTGTTTTTGTTTTTTGTTTTTGCTCCTTTGCCAGATAAAAAACTGATCAGTGTACGTACAAGCACCAGAATCACAAGGAAATACTTGACCACTTTGAGACATTGTACACATTGTAAGAAACTGTTCTTCTAGTTTAATGGAAATGAACTGCCTGGTGCAAATGATCAATCACTGTGAACTGAAGTTATGCACTGCAGTGATACTTTACAAAACTAATCTTAATCAAATGGTTCAACTACAGTAGATGACCCCAGAAGTATGCTGGTGATTACACCCGTACGCAGAATGAATTGCTGTTAGTTAAATTAATCATAGAATAGTACCACCCAATCCATGGCATAAAGGTGACATCAAGGACAGCACAAAGAAACAATATTAACTGAATGTATTTATTCGATGTGAAGAAGAACATATCTAGATCTAGCTACGGATACTTTAAGTACCAATTACAAGAATAGAGCACTGATACCGCAAACTTATTGTGAAAGCCTACTCATGCATAGACCGTAATTTACAAATCTTTGGCCAAATATAGTCAACTGTACATGTAAACCATAGGTGCAGATATTCTGAAGAGAAGCATACAGCATTTCAGATCATATTAGGGAACACAAAACATGGCAAATTTGTTTGTGAAGTTTCTCTGAGAAAAAGGATTATATATCTTAATTTCAGTACCTGCAGATCTAAAAGTACAGAATAAGGGCATTTTGAACGAGTTATCAGGGACAGTTGTCCACAATATAAAATTAAGATTTCACATTTCCAATCATCATTGAAATTAGTATGGCATGCTTATTAATACACATGAGCACACACAGGAATGTATTTAAATTTAAAACCTGAAAACTACTGGAGAGCGAAGCCAAAACTTTTTCCCCTGGCTTGCAAAATCTTTCAGGGAATTTTCATACGCTTAAAAAGGACTATCGAGCCATCGTACAAAATCTCTGAAAGTAATATTGTGTACAGGAAGCTAACCAAGTTAACTGCAGCGGAAAATGAATTAGCCGTGCCAGAAGTAAGATTTTTTTCCCCATTTATCCCAAGGAGGTTGAGGCTCTCCGTCAATGTTATGGACATACAGATGCAGGCACACATATTCAATCAATAAAATGGCCAAATTAAAACCAAAGTCAAGTGCTTGTTTGCAAGGATGCATAGCCATGTGCTGCAATATAGGAGAGGCTAAGGTCGGACCAAACTGTGCAAAGCTGGAACTATATATATACTGATGGACACAGCTGCTAGTGTCTAGCAATATTTGTGCCATTCCAACAGAAAATCTTTAGGTAGATGTATGATATATTCTCTTTGAGAAATTTGTCGAATGTAATGAAAACAATCTGAATGTGTTTTTACATGTATTAACCTATCTTGTACTTGAGTCAGTGACAAATAAACTTGTTTGATTGACATTATTACACTATAATATAATAGAAAACAATTCATAGGACAAATAAATCATATATACATTTAATACATGTATAAGAAGTTTGTCAAATCTCATTATAAGCCTATCTGGATCAATGGATGGCTTAGCATTTTGTAAGCACGACTGGATACTATAGAGATTCATGACCGTGAATCTCCATTACCAACTTTGACCTTTAATATTCATAAACTTTAATCAGGTCTTTGCTTTTTGTCTGTAATTTTAGTAAACCAAGCAAGTAATAGTCAAAACAAGTTAGCAATTGACTCCCCAAGACCTAATCAGTTTAGGGATTCATGAGCAAAGATCTATACTACCTGATTCCAATTTACATGCACTTTCCCTTCATCTCCTTAATCTACATGACTGGAACTGTTTAAGCAATACGCCCCCTATATCCCACTTCCGGGACACTGCCCACTTTGCCTTCATCTGAATCTACCGATCAGTAATTAACTGTGTTGTCTTTCCTCTTAAGACTTTTCATCACAGACATTTTAAATGCGTTGTGAGATCGCCGATCATCTTTTGGAATGTATTTCTTCCGGAGCAAGATTTTCTTCACCGATAGCAACGAAACAAATTTATGAACGGCATTTCATTTCAAAACACCGCTTTTTAGATCAAACTGGAGATTGTTTTGTTATAAGCTCAATTAAATGCAACAGTTTAGACAATGTAGGGATAAACAAAATGAGCAATAAGACACTCTTACACCTCTGTTTCTAAGAAATTTATGCTAATATTCAGATCTCACTAAGAAATGTTTACAATCGGATCTCACTTGGAAATACTAGAACATTCATAAATTCAAAAATACTAACTTGGGAGAAAAAAAAAGGTTTAAGCAAAGGGAACTAGATTAAAAAATCTTGCTTTCATAGGGATGTAGTTCAAAGACATGCAAGAAGTTCAACATTTTATTAGACAGAATTTCATAAAATCAGCAAACACCGGATGGTTACAACACAATTGGGGCATAACAGATAGGCATAAGAAAACACTTAAGATATTCCATATGGAAACAAGACCAATCTTCCAATTACCAGATTAGACGACATCTGTGGTACTTCGGAGTTGAAATAATAAAATGAGAGATCCCGAAAAAGCACTAGAGTAAACTCATTCCATCTGGAAACTTTATATAGTGTTGTTCAGTGTAAAAAGGTTAGCAGGTCATGATGTAGACACAGAACACTAGTGCAGTTGTTATGGGGAGACAGGTATACAGGGATGAAGCCAAGTAAATACAAAAACTTAGGACTATAAAGTGAGCGATAAATCTAACCACACAGATTTGCTGACTGCCAGGGAGATCCAGTTCCCTCTATCCCCCCTCCCCCACCCACTCCTCCCTTACTCATACCTCATCAAGAAGAAACAATTATAGCTTAAATGTTCAAAGTCAATTATTCAACTGATACAAACATGAAAACAATTCACAGCCAAATATGCAGATTCAGACAGATTTCAAATGGTCACCAGTTCAATCTAGGCAGGGTAGCATGAAAGTTCTTCGGTTGTGAGGAGACATGTAAAAAGAAATAACCAACATAAATGTTTGCATAGATACCTATCTGCCTTTAAGCAGGGAATCATTTAGGGATGAAATTTGTCTCTTATAAAATAATATGGTTTCCGTGTAAAACAAAACTGTTATACATCTTTGGACTTGTACAGCTATTTGAACATATTGAATAGCACGATGGGATACTGGATAAATAATTCCCTATTAAATAAGATGTTTTGCAATGTCATCTTAATAACGTGCACTGTGTATACTGTGCAGAGCAGCAATCTGCTATGATAATGTCCATCCTCTCTCTTTATGCTGTATTCTCCCATCATACTACTGTACATGATGAATCTTTTATATATATTGCCCAGACAGATAATTATACCTAATTTTGGATTTGGATAATTTTGATACTCTGACTACGTAACAGTACATAAAATGATATTGGTTAAGATCCTTCGCTATACTTATCGATAATTTTTTTAATCTGATCTTCGTTAGTCGTACTATATAAGAAATAGTCTTTAGAAACAGTCAGTTAATTGACTTGGAACATAAATTAATCTGACATAATAGTTAAAATTAAAGCCACAGCTATATGGATCTGTACATATTTATGGAACTAGTTTTATATGAGGTCTGATTCATTCTGTTTGATAACATGCTTTCTATGTGTGAAGAAAGAATTAGCAGTTGTTTGAACTAAACTTCTTCCATTTACACCAATTGTTAAAGCATCATGTGGTTTATGTTAATTAAACCTAATTCACGTTACTTTTTTTTGATCAAGGGTTTAACATATCATCTGATGTGTGTGGCGGGACAGAAACTTTCAACAAGTATTAAACCTGCATGGTGAGAGCGAGTAGCAATTGACATTTCAATTACCTATATGGTGATACTATGGTGACAAATGATAGCATAGATATACACGGCAGTATTGCTCTAATAACGAATGTCTAGACAAGAGTAAACATTGAATCAATCTCCTGACATGTGAAGAAACGTTGTATTTAATTGAAAGTCATACACCACAGTAAGAATACAGAGCCACCCCGGGAACAAAATGTCTATATTTCAGCACAAACGTTTACCACTGTAATTTCAACCAATTTACATTTTTAATATTTTGTTTTTCTTGTTCATTACAATATTGAAACCTTCTGAGAGACCGAATAGTCCTGCAGTCTGATCACTTCACTTTAATACCTTGACCCATATTTCTCATTTAGCAAAAAAGGCAATCAACTGGGGCTTATAAATGAGCTGGTGAAATTTACATGTCTGATATCTCACAGCTTCTGTGGAGGCACTAATAATAATTGTCTACCAAAGAGAAGTTTCAGCTTTCTTTTTTTGATACAGAGGGTTTGACTTCTGCATTAATATAGTTATCTCTGTGTTTACACATATTACCAGGGTGCATGTCGTCCCTGGCCCCTGATAAATGTACAATCGCCGTTTTGTTCACCGATTTGTTCATTCCTAGGTGAGACCTTCTACATGACTTTCCACTTCAGGAAACAGCTACATTGTACTCTTCTGATTTTCATATCTCTCTCTACCTGGGTGGAACTGTGCCTGCGAAGTGTCAGTTTGTTTTGTCAAGGATGGAAAGAGATACAGGTAACCTTAATGTTTACCTCTGAGGATATGTATGCCTGCATAGTATCCATGTCAAACACCACAGAGAGAATTTATTACCAAATGCAAGACAAGTGGAAACAGCACTCTTTAAAGGAAAGGATGTTTTATCTGTTTGCTAAACAAAAATAGCATTTTTCTCTCGATATGCTTAGTGGTAGCCTTTCAATTCCCTTTCTCTGGAAGTATACATAGCCTCTTTATTTTAAAGCAGGACAATCACCCTTCACCTACTAAATAATTACTTTCCTCAGACACATATCGGTGAGAAATCCACTTATTGAAATTATGTCCACAATATTGCTCACGCGACGGGTACCAAATAAGCAAAGCAGTACAAATGAATGGCATGGAACAATATATATGATATGTACATTATTATTACCAATGCAAATTATTAACAAGTAATATTCAAGCCCCAAAAGGAACACATCGCATATGAAAAACAAAATTTAATATTCAAATATAATTTACAGAAATTGTATCACCTGCAATAAAGAGCAATGATGTTAATTTTTTTTAAAGGTGTATGTGTGTGTGTGGGGGGGGGGGGAGGGAGGATGCCAGGAACAAGGAACAATGCCATCATTAACCCAGGAGGCATGCAGTTTTGTAAAATATTGTTTTATCCAACACATGGCAGGTTATACTAAGATCAACAGACCAATCCCTCTCTAACCATCAGCATGAATGAACCTAGGTGACAACCTCCTTTGGGTCTCAACACACCCTTACTGTAATAGGTTAAGGGCAAGGTAATTCAAGCTTTCCTTGTTTAGTGCCCTCACAATTTTATGGATATACTTTACTGTGTTTCCCTGTCTCAGTTCTCCAGAAATGCAACCTTTCTTCCAGAAATACAAGCCAGAATCCTGTTTCTACAAAAAACCACATAAAATATGCAAATATGAAGAAAGAATAGAAATTAAAGTTAAATAATGGATATCATTTTGCTTTACTTCAAAATAGGATGTATTATAGTATGGCAATTTGACTATCCTTCAAAGCCTGCCTTAAACACAATTTAATTTATGACGCATATATAATATGCCCATATATGCTAAAACCGGATCATTATAAAACCAGAGTATCATGTTTAATTTATAAAACTTATGAAAAATATTCAACAGGAAACCAACAACTTGGTAACTCCTCTCGTAACATAGACTGTCAATACTGCCATGTTCAGCTGTCTAACTCAAGTCGATAATGCAAGAGAAATGGAAGTTTTATTTCCAGATGCAGCCGGCAGCATTCAACCGATAGTGCATATGTTGCTGCCATAAATTAAGCGTTGAATACTAGTGACAATAAGAGCAATTCAAATGTAAGCTGCATGAATTAGCCAAGTGTTGCCAAAAACTTGCCCAATTTATTAACACAGCTGTATATCAAGTGCACAAATGATATATGCCTTTAGATGCGGGCAGTTTCGTATTGGTATATTCTTCCTTGTGGCGCCAGCCGGAGAATTACTAGCCTTGCAGCGGCAGTAGCAAGCGATGTGAAAAGCCTTTGTAAATGAGGTGAGTCAAACATTTCACGGACAAAGACATCACCGAAGTATATACAGAATTAATAAGAATCCTCCTCCAAAAGGTGACAATGAAGTGGGTGGAATAAACTGATAGGTATTTAGGTAACAGGTAAACAAGTTTATCAACATTTCTAAGTCAAACTGAGACACGACCAACAAACTCTTGATATTCAAGAGGACAATCTTAAGAGGATGTACATCAAATGGAAAGTTTTTTTCTGGGTTTTTTGTTTCTTGGTTAAAGGCTTCCTTTTCTTTAAGTCACTGCCACCCATTGTTTATACCTTTTCAAAATCTTAAGGAGTATATATCTGTTCACTCTTTGCCATTTAAAAAAAAAAATAGTTGAAATTCCTGCATGCATTTATTGATATGTAGATATGATTTAGACAGCAGGGATGAATCACTTGCAAACAGCTGATTGAAAATGTGCGCCAGAAATATTTATTATAATTACAATCTCAGTACAGCTTTACTTCATAAGTAAACAAAGAACATGTAACATAGGTAAGCTTTTAAAAAATAAACAAGGTTGCCTTGTACTTTGAAGCATCCAACTCAAATTTGCCCAGTTAAATGATGTCTTAACCTTTATTGACCATGTGACCTTTGACATTTTACATAATTATCTTGTGTGCGTTTGGGGTTTATGCCATTGTATCATTGTGGTAAATACTTGTTATGGTCAAAAAGCTGTTTTTGTTTATTTGACCTCTGACTCTATGACACCATAAGTCAGGAGGAGCTGCTGACACACTATTTTACGTTCTTATGCACAACC